>NW_019091491.1:851603-868636 GCF_001949145.1 Acanthaster planci
TTTGACGGATCTCAAGAGCAAATTCCTGAAGAGCCAGACTCCATCTTAACAACCTTTGATTCTTATTTTTCATCCTTTTAAGAAAAGTCAAAGGGTTGTGATCTGTATATACTACGCGTACCTTTTCAGGGAGACACAAAAGGATTCGGATCAACTGGGATCGTAACAACAACTACCCTGTCTCACCACACCCGCGCATTATGTCCAGCCAGAACAAAGATGAGCCAATCTTAAAATCAAAAACTGGTTGCACTGCCACATGTGGATCGAGAAGAAAATTCACGTAGCTAGAACAGTGTCCTCTTTCAGATCACAAATACTACGGCCTTCTGTTCATTTAGACTTATTTGTATAATCACAAGTGATGACAGTGTAGCTACGTGTCACCCCGTGCACACCTTTTGACTCTCTTATCTGCCTGTCTTCTTTTGTCTTGGCATCCAAACTGATAATTTAAGCGGACCTCCTTAATAGATGGCCTGCCATTACGATAGGGGGCACTTGCTAGAAATATTAGGGGAGTAAATACACAAACAATTACAAACACAAACACAAACAATGAAGACGTTCCCAGCCAGTAACGTAGACGTGTGTGTTGTATCCAGCCAGAGCAAAGTATGGCCGAGCTTTAAATCAAAATCTCGTTACAGTGAAACTTTTTGAGACTTTGGCACATTTCAACAAGAGCGACATTCACTGCAAACGTTTCGTGGCGTAATTTTTGCTTCGCTTTCTCGTTCAACATAAGTATGAACCTGCTTTTAAGTCGGTCCTTTTCATACAGGACAGTTCCCGCATTTACTGGAGTAACACCGATGAATCCAAGGCCGAAGGATACCAGACCGCAGGTGAGCAACCTTTATAGGAAACACTGGAGCTATAGTGATGAACTGCGACTAGCTAGACAATGCAACAAATGCTTGTGTCAACTCGGGCCATTCATTAAGATTTTCGTACTTTCACATCAAGGTTGCACGCAAAGTCACAAATACATTGCACTTTTTCAGTTCAAGGTTCGCGGGACAATCATGCCTGGCTCTCTCTTCACATTAATAAAAAAACTAACGAGACTTTGGTCAGAGACTTTTGTTAAGAGCAATTTATTCCTTTTAAATATTTCAGTTCAAAGCCCTCTGGTTCCCTGTAAAACAAACCTGCCATTTTACACTTTTTTTCTGAAGGAGGTTTTGTCGAGCAAAGACTCCAAATGCCACAAAGAGGGCTGTCTTTTCAACTTTCCAGAAAAAAATAAATAGTTGCGTAAGTTACACCATCATCGCAGTGGAAAATTGAACTTCAGACACTGGTCCTTAATTTTCTGCTTTGTGTGACATAAGTTCTACCCGCCAGCTACTGTGGCTGGGAGATCTCGTTTCTAAATGTAAAGCTCTCACACTGAGAAGAAGAAGAAGTGTTCCTGTTTTAATTTACATACATAATATTTAGTATGAATACATGGAAAAATTTGGCCCTATTGGCAATTCAATTACCCAGAATTTTCAGCGCCCTTTTCATTATTGACTGCTGATTTCTTTTGTATTCATATTTCTTTATTTGTTATGGGGTGGGTCATGGAGTATGTGAATCCCAAAACACAACCTCTCAGTCAGGTCATGCAACTTTTCGGCGGTGGTTTAATATGTATGCAGTGTTTAGTTTCCTTCCCACACCAAACTACAATTTTGTGTTTGGACTTCAACGACTCTATGTGCTGGACCTGTGAGGTCATGATAGGCGGGAATTTTCAATTCATGGCTAGCTAGGTAACCCTTTCTCTTTGAAATTTTACTTGGAACAGTTCTGTCTTGGTTAAAACGTCTGCACTAGTAAGCAGGAAGTCGTGGGTTCGAACCCCACCAGAGACGTTTATGCGTGTGGGGGGGGGTACATACCCCCTGTTCCTCGGGATTTACGGCCATGTATTCTGTGAGTTAAGGTGAGCCACTGGGGTATTCGTCTTTGTCAGTAGTTGCCGGAGGGATGCGCCAAGATTTTGTGCCTAGGACGGCCTGTTAAGCTCTTAAAAGGGGGTGTGCAAAATCAACAAAAAGAATTGTCCTATTGAAAATGGCAATCATCACATGTTGCCATCACACAAGGCTTATTACAAATCTTATACAAACCTGCTTTCGAGTTTCCTAACATATTTTCATCTAATGAAACAATGCTATCGGTTAAAAAAGTGCGGCGTGTACTTTTTCGATATCGTGAATAATATTTGTAATGGTGTAATAAAATGGATATAGCTTCATACTTTAAGGGACAAGGTCTCTGATGATAGATTCCAAGAATAAAAAATAAGTAAAAAAGACAAGCACTGTCACGAGAGAGATTTTGTGTCAGTAAAGTTTACTTGTTGAAACTTTGATCACTCCTTTGCCAATGAGCTGCTGGTCCCAGTGCCCCCCCCAACACATCCATACTCACACTTCTGCTACCAGGAGGCTCAGGACGGGTCTTGCAGCCGAGTGTGATGGTGTGGACCCTGAACTCCTGAAAGCAGCGGAGGAATCTCTTTGCAGGGCGTTGGAGAGGTTCTTCACAATAGTGTGGCGGGAGGGTTGTGTGCCATCCCAATGGAAGGACAGTAAGGTTCACGATCTGCATGAAGCAGTTATTGCCTGATTACACTGTTTTCAGTTCCGGGGAAGGTGTTTGCCTGGGTTCTCCTTCAGCGATAATTATGCAACCCCTCCTAATCGAGTACCGCCAGCAACAGCAGTCAGGACTCACACCCTCATGACCTCAGTATGCTGTCATCACGCCAGAAGTATTTTCCAAGTTGCATAGCGAGTTCAGTAAATGTCACAGCTGCCTTTGTCGATACATGTATTAAAAACGGCTTTCGAATCCATGGACCGAGCCACCTTATGGACGCTGTTAAGTGCTAGTGGCATTCCGGTGAAGCTAACCGACATGGTGAAGGCTTTACCTGACGGCACTCAGGCTCAGGTGATACTGGGATGCAACCTCGCGGTGCCTTTTCGCGCAACTTACCTCCGGTGTTTGTAAAGGTTTCATTGTTGATTCTTTGTTCTTTTGCTGGGCCATGGACTGGCTCTTCAGGCGGATGCAGAACATCCTCCACATCACCACCGGTGATGACACCTTCACAGGTATGCTGTATCCTGATGATGTGGCTTTTTCGTCTACAACCCTAAAAGTTCGTCAGCTGCAGTGGCTTATCAAGGGAGGGGGTAACTTTCCCAGAGTTGTAACGAGTCACTGATTTTTGTGAGTCGAGTCATTTTACAGCACAGACTCGAGTCGAGTCGAGTTACCCAAAAATGCGACTCGAGTCACAACGCTGAACTTCCCCAACAACCCAAAGGAGTTTTATTACTATTGTAGGGTCATGAATATTAGTTAGCGTCTTCCGATGCTCCGCCTTTCTTCTCGTTCTCTGCGAAGGCATGGGTGCGCGAACGCCAGTCAGCCACAGTTCTGCACATTTTGTTGGATTTTATGAATTCAATTCGACGTGGGATTTACACGGACTATAGTGTGATTAATTTTGGACCTTTCTTCTAACTTCGTTTCCTCTCTAATAATACCATTGACCCAGACTGGTCCGTCATCCCTTCGTCGTAGTATTATCTTGCTTAAGCAACTTATTACAAACACGTACCACCTTGCGACTATATATCACAAAAAGTTGGCACTTATGGGGTTCCACAGGTCAGGCTTGTCAATGTGGATAAAACGTGCCGAAATGAGGACTTTTTCCTGTGAATAAACGAAATTAGAACGCTTCAAACCTGGACATACAGGAAATTGGATAAGTGTTCAAACCTGCTTTTTTCTGAGAAAACAGCACAAAATGACAAATATTTTGAAATCATGATACAATTTGTAGAGGAGTAAGCCCATAGAGCAAGGAAACAAGACCTAACAACATATCATTCAACATCATGCATCTAACGTGTCAAACATTCATTGCAGCCTCCATGCTTGCAATGCCTTCACTTTTAAAGCTTATTTTCTCGTTTTCATCATCTTACCGGCTACCCTATAATTTCACTCAAAGTCAAAGATCATCCTTTTATTCAGAAAAATAAACAAGGTAATATTCAAGAATGTACGTGTCATTATCAATATCAGATGTGTTCATAAATTATTCAACTATTTTTATGAGTCTCTGGTTCTATTGATAGTAATGGCTAAAAATCTGACACTCTTCCTATACCCATGCTGTAAAATTAGGGACCTAATTTTACTTCATCTTTTTAATGTCCAATTCCTACATGTATACTCACTATGCCCACTGAAATGTACATCTAGGCTTTAATTCACAGGGGATTTAGCTCCATTGAAACACTTTATGAGGCGACCCCCCAAATGGACAGAGTGCATGCGTGTAGCGCTAGAGGGGTTACTGGTATTGATGTACTCATTCTGGCCGATTGTCAACCACGGCCTGTGCTGCTATTAAACGGACATCAGTCAAGCAATGCGAGACTTGTGTTTCAAAGTGAAAGGGCAATATACATGTAGACATCCATGTTCTCATGCTCCGGGACTAAATAAAGAATTTTAGTGTATAAATAGGTTAAACAAAGTTTTTAATTATATATTTTGATGATCCATAGTACAGGTCCAGTTCCCAAACCGTACCCCCGTTGTGTGAATTTCACCGATGATGCTATGCACTGTTCACCAACAAAAGTAACTTGAATGCAGCATCCAAAGGTCATGAGAAATAGCAGTCACAGACAGCCCGGTCCACTCCTGCTGAATGTCATCCTTAATAAGACTCGCCATCAACCTCATCCTCAGAGCCTCGACGATCAGCTGGAGTAGTGGATACCACTATATGCTTCTTTCAGTTCAATGCATACATTACGTCCTGCTCCATATGTAATTTGTAAGCAAAAATCGCACTACATCAGCAGGAAGGGGGAACGTGTTGTTGACAACTTCCGATGTGCTGAAACTGCAGATGCAGGTGAGAAATACTCTATGTCGGTTGCAGTATTGGTCAAAATGTTATAACTGCAATGTGTGCTTGGGCAAAGGGCAAATCTGTAAAAGGCTACCTTTATCAATTAATAGTCCATTTCTTTGTTTCTATTCTTATTTCGTTTTAATTTTTTCTCAACCTGAGTGCTCGAGAATTAAAAGTTGCTTACAACTTTGTTTCACATAAATTTGTTTCAAGTAAGCTTAGAAAAGCTGCTGAACTGAACAGAGACGAACCGATTCTTGTCCACATAAGGGGAAAAGACTGCATTGCTGTGGAAGTTCACTCCCATGTTGACTGTTACCACAGGTACAATCAGGTTTCTGAACAATCAGGAGCTAATGGAGAAAATGGACAATGGGTAAGGATGATATACTGTTGAAATTGTATTTCTCTCTGTACTCAAACAGCACACTTAAATGTGGACTGGCATGATTGACCACAATTATTTCCCTTAAATGTACTTCCTTTCTCAACCTTGCGACCCTTGTCCCCACTAACAATATTAATAATATAAAATATTAAAAAATGGCACAACGAAGACAGTTTTATCTAATGGAACTCATAGGTAAAGCAGTTTTTTTCAACATCATCCGCAATGAGGGACATTTTTTTCTTGGCATTTGTTATACTACTTAATATTTCTTTACAATGTTTCATGTGCATTCATTGCGCATGTTACATATTTTTCCAGTTTAGTAACAAATCCCATGTCACAACCTCCTTTTATCAATCATTCGCTGTATTTTGTGAGAGTGTCATTGAGCCACGCATCGTGCTGAGAAGGATGGTGTCATGCGTTTGAATGAACTACTGAGACTGTTCACTGAGATGGTGGAAACTTAATTAAAGTAAATCATCAACTTGGGAAAGGAGTTTACAGCAGACACACAGCAAAGCTGTTGGAGGTCTTTGTCTGCCGCAAGGATAGTAGAAACAGAATCTGCTAGCGAAGCCAGGTACAGACTTTCTGTATGAAATCTACATATGAACAGGCACAGCCACCCACTTCAGATGCCCTTTCCCAACACATCGAGAGAGCAAACTACCAGGCTGCAATCCATTGCCAATCGCTTGATCGGTACATATTACCACCAGACCCAGTGGGACATGGATGAGTGTTTGAAGAAGGCGACCTGAAGATAAACTGGATGAGGGATCCTCCAGCTTCTCCAGAAATTCTTAACCAAGTGAACTGCTCGCGGCGTGCAAAATGTCTAAGTGCAACACAGGATTGTGCTCCTGCAAGAGCAATGATATTTCCCGCACAGAGTTGTGTGGTTGTGTTGAGTGTGCCAACCAAGCCAGCACATACTGTACATCCAACAGTCCATTGTTGATGTCGATGCTGATAGTAATCTCTGACAGTGATTAAATATAAATAACACCAATCTCTCCTCACAAACCTATCTGGCAATTCATTCATACAGTTTTAAGGAATCTAAATAAAATTGACTAATTTTGTGATGACAAAAATTGTCTCTAAATGTGGCATTTGGAAATCCGTTTAAAGGGAAGGCCTGGACGACACCCAACTGGGCTTCAAACTCAATTTGAAAGAAATTATGTTAATCGTAAAGATCCATTTAAAAAGTTAAATACACGAAGTTTGCATTCAACCATATTCCATTTAATTAAAAAAGGAAACAGCAAGATAAGTGCATGAGTACACTGTCGATCAGGTTCTCCTTTTCCCTGGAACAATATTACGTTGTTTTCACTTCAACCAGACGTTTGAAATGGTAAGCAATCCAAACAATGAAGATTTTATCAAGTTACTTCAAAACTAAGTGCCCTGTAAGTCCAAATTAATCTAACGCAATGATATTTTTAAGACTCCTTGGGATGAGTATTCACCTTTCATGCACAAAACAACAAAGCCTTTGTGCAGTGAGCCTTCATGGAAGTATCATTTATGAAATGTCAGATTTTGTATCACAGTTTGCGAGCGAATTAGGCGACTTAATTATTTTCCCCTTAATATCTCTTTTGGACAACCACCTCTGTAAGGAATAAATAAGAACATTATCAGCATATTTATAATTGTTTGTCAAACGATAGCCCAAGTGAGCAACTACTGTTCACACTCACGTGAAGTCCTTTCTGAGTGGTTGTCACCTTTAGCTTAAAATTTGTATTGAACGACAGCTTCAGTTGATTTCTAGGTTTTATTTAAGATGCAGAATCCATTCAGAAATGTCTTTTATTCCTCTGGGTCTCCCACATTGTGTCCATCAAAATTCTTTCTACTGCACTCATTTTCCCCTAAATTCATCCAGGTAGTGTACTGCATCTTTAATTGACATTGGCTTCAACACTTGTTGCTTAATGAATCCAAATTTAAAGATGTCCTTATCACTCAACAAGGGTTGAAGATTTGAGTTGGGGATAGACATGAACTTGTACAGTGTATTTGGGGAATGCATCTTTTAATGTTTTTAATGTACATCATTATGTCTGAGAGGTTATGTGTCTTTTGATAAAGCCAAAACTACAGGCCAGAATCAATTTAAAATATTCTGAAGAAAAAAGAAAATGTTCGTTTTTCCACCTTTTTAAAGCTAAAATCTTAACCTTTTGAGAGGGCACCTTTAAGCACAAATATCTACAAAACTGCAGCTTTATAAAAATTCCAACCAGCAGCTTTGAGTTCATATCAGAATCTATAAAGACCAGTCGTCAATTATTAGTTCTAAGAGGGGTGCCACGAAATTCATTTTCAGACGTAGTAATCGGGGACATATCCTCGCCTATCATCCCGCTTTTTAACGGCTGGCGTCAGCAGCATCCAAGGTGACATCCATCGATGCAATGCTGCAAGGCGGTAGCAGCTACTCTCATGCCCCAATCCTCTTCAGTTATGTTCAGGATCTTTGCTTCGTCCAGGTCCTTTTGTCGAATTCCATGGTAATGATGCATCCTCAGTAATTCTTTCTTGGGAAAGTACCTCAGGTATCCTTTACGTAGGAGATTATCGTGCACTCTTACCTTCTTCACGGCTTCGGGGCGATAGATTGGTTTCCTCGTACTGTAATTCCATTTCTTCTTGGTTCTCCGCCACAGACGGTCAATCAAGACCGGATGCTCGGTGTCATTCAGGGGCTTACCGAGAAACAGGTAGTTCTCCATGAAAATCTGACCGAGCTTCTGCGTTTTAAATCGGGCGACCTTCTCGACGACACGGCGTAAGAATCCCGGTGCTCGATCCTTGGAGCTGTAAGGGTACTCGTCGATATCGATAGCTGTCTGCCACTTGAACTGACGGCCGAATCTATTGAGGCAGTCCCGGTAAGCGGGCACCTGCGTGGCCTGCGCCCGCTTACTTAGCTTTTTTATTGCCCAGTGGCTCCAGTCGATGTAGGTCACAAAGCCAGTCTCAATGAAACAATGCAGTTTTTCTCTCTGACATTCATTGTTGTAGAGCTAGATAAGAGTCGTAAACGTACACATGTTCAATACCTGCGTAACTGAGATACTGGAACCACTGCACGATCTCTCTGATTGTAAAATGAGAGACGTCAGTGGCGTAGATGCGAACCACCAAAACAGCAGTTAAGAAGTACTTTACCTTGATGTCAGAGTTTGACCTTTCGTGCCTCCCTTTCGATAGTTCAATGAAAGGCCGGCCGGAACACCAGGGCTCCTGGGTAGTTGTTAGACCTACTTGGTGCATGGAGGAATGTGTTTTATTCCTCCATGCTTGGTGTGTGAAGATGACTTCGTTCCTTGTGTTGAAACCAACAATGAAGCCAAGTCTACTACTGCAGTTTGTTGCATTGCAATGGTGAGCGGCCGGTGCGGTGTTTCTCGTTCTCTGGCGTTTCCAGATTAGACAAACATACGGAATGAAGACATTTAGTGTCGTGGTAAAAATCAAAAGTAGAAGTGACAATACCAGAGCCTGCTTGATCCTCATTGCGATGTCTGTCTGCATTCCATTGCGCATTGATACAGGTCGTGTACCAGCGCAACCTTCAACTAAGAACTCACATCCCGGAAACCGCATACATGTAATGTCACCCAAGGTTAGGCCTATATCTGTTGCTTACTATACTCGCAAGGCTTACACGTGAACAGGAAGGAGCGCTTGTCACTATATAGGGTTGCAAACAAGTATAGGCTGCCGTGTAACAGTAGCGTAATACCCCCACTTCAATCATGCAAAAACTAGTGTACACAAAGGTTTCTCAGGTATTGAAGATACAAGAAATAAAGCTCCTTTCTTAATCCTTCATCTTCTTTTCAACATTTAGTGGGTTAAGAAATGACTTTTGAAGATATTTCCATGCAAGAAATGAGCGATTAACCCTAAAAAAAAACCAGTAGATCGTGATATCGAATTCCATCCAGGAAAATAATATTGAGGCCTCGGTATAAGGTCAGTTGCAATATTAGAACCATGTCTATAGGGTCCTGCTTATCAGCACAAGTTGGCAGTCCTGTTGGTAGCTTCCATCATTTTTGTTTGCAAACCGTCAAGTCCACGAGCCAAACTGTTCTAATCACAGCTAATGTAACAGCATGTCCCAAGACTTCACATAGCCCAAATGGATTAAATCGGTTCGTGCTGTACTTCGGTGATGGTTCGTCTGGAGATTGTGTCCTCAAACACGTACCGATGGTTTGCAATCGCAGAAAAAAATACCACAGGGTGTGTCAAAAAAAGGTAAACACTCAGAAAAAATACCATAGAATCAAGTTTCAAAAATGTGGTTGCACCCGTTGGTGAAGGGTGTGGTTCTGCTTTGATTGATGTCAGGTTCGTGGTTAACAGTTCATGGACACCTCAATGAACAGCGAAAGTTTGAATTTTAGAAAATAAAAGTTTGTTGTGCATGGGTCTGTGAGGGTTAAAATCTGTTGCATTGAAAGAAAAGTTTAAAAGGAGTTTTACTTGCACACATAAATTTTGAAAAAAAAAATACAATTATCTCTTTTCTGAGAGTACCAAGCTTGTCAACGGTTTGGATTACATCGGCGGATGACACATTATTCGGGTGTTCTGGGGGGTCTTTACTGGGAAAACAAAAGTAAGAAACTAATTTCTCAGATATCAATAAATTAGTTTGTTCATGATGCAGTGTCTATTCAAATTGTTCAGCGCAGCATGCAGTAGTGTTTGTGTTCCTTTATTTGCAGCATTCCAAATGCCGATTTGGTGCTTCCAACCCCGACCATTCAGGTGTTTGGACAACCGGGTTTCTAGGGAGTTGTTTTCCTACAGTGTCGGAGCATTGGAGTGATTAGACATGGAGTGTGTGGGTTCTTTTTATAATCACAAAGTGAGGAAATCGAGAACAAGACCTGTTCTTGCAGATTGCGTGATTTTTTGTGCTTGTTTACTCTCGCATCCCATGCAAACTGAGGAGTTGTGCATCTGAGGAGTTTTTGCCGAGTGAACAGCNTTAATTGTTTTGTGCACAATTTAGGCATGGGTGGCGCTATGATGATTTGTGGTCGGCACATTCCTCACAAGGTTGGGTCTCCACACAGTTCGAATTCGAGACTCGAACTGTTTGTGATGTACGGAGCTCTGGAAGTGCCATTCTACATATAGAGATCCTGACATATTTTATCTCTGGACGACGACATAATTATTACAGGCAGTATGGGGACATCATGAGATGTCCCCATATGTATGATGCCTTCATCCTGAGACAAAATAAGTCCGGAGCTCTGTATCTACCCTTCGATGCATGCGATGATAGACAGGTTCAAGAGACGTCGAAAATTAAAAAAGGAGCAGGATGAACTGCTCCTTCGCAGCGTAAACTCATTCTAAGACCCAGAAGGGTTTATAATTCGCCATACACCAAATAAAGTAATTTAAGGCGGCAATAAACAGTCTACAAAGCTTAAAGTACCAGTACTTGAATATGTAGGCCCTAGGCGTAATTAGATGAAAATGTAGGCCTATTACAGTAAGGCCTACGATATAGGTAGGCCTAGGCCTCTTTTTTGTCTGTGTTTTATTACTCATTACTTAAATATATTGGATGGTTTATATTGGGAAAGTCGATGGACAAATTTCTTCTGTTGAAGTCTTTTCTACCTCTTCCCACTTTTCCTCAAAATTCAGCCTCAGACTAGCACATAGCAAGATCATTTGTGAAATCCCTTGTATAACCTTGCATATAAGGTCCTGTAGGAAATGCTAGGAAAAGCAGGAATTCCTGTTTGTGAAAACGGTTATAGTTTTGAATCTCATGTAGTAGCATGCCGCTTCGTTAAAAAAAAAAACATCTCACTGCTTGACTTTGGGCGTTTTTCCGTGTGCCGTTTTTGTTAATTATCCAGTTCAAAGTGCTCCCGTTTATTGCGTCACTCATGTACACGTCAATGGACACTCTCCAGAACGTACGCAAAAATCTTGGACCCCGACTCCATGACCAAAGATGCGTCTGAGGGTTAACGCCTTAAAAATTGTTTTTCTATGAAAGAGTGTATCTTTTATAGTTTATAGGGCTTTTTATTTTGTATATGTCCTCATCTTACCAAAAATAACAGTAAAAGTAAACCAAAAACGCACAGGGAACAAACTGCCGACTATCTCCCCAATTTAACCAAATTTCTCTTCAGAAAGCCGCTTCCTTAGCCTTCATGTTGTATATACCGTGCGCACGTATTGTATTGGAGGGCTCGTAAAAACAAAACGAATAGATTGCATTGTTGTAAGTAGAGATGTCACATGCGGGTAGGTTTGGACGCACCAGTTATCTTAATGGGGGTTGAGTACTTGCTTTAGTAATTGTGACGGGATATGCCATTCGCCATTATGATACCTATATACCAAAAAGACTCGAACACGAGTGTTTTATAATTACAACACGTTTTGAAGGACAGCACTTACGTGTTTACTTTTAATTAATCAAGTCAGTTCGCCAGGCTATTTCTGGTTTAGCACTCTGCTACCAACAAGTTTAATGAATATCGCTCTGCCCTAATTGAGTCCCTGCGTATGTGTGCATCGAAAGGTAAACTCTCCATTTAAGACGCCCTCACGCTGTGCCACCCACACTGACGATACACGCTGTGTGCACTCCTTGGTACATCAGTTTTTGTCCACAGAGTCTGTTGTCTTTCTTGTTGCTGTTCTGCTGGTCTGTCACACGAGCATGCGGGAATACTCCGCTGCAGTGCCAGTTAGGCCTCCGTGAAGCCCCGTTTCACTCTTCTGAAAAGAAGTGGCACTAGGGAACTAACCTGGATGGCTCCCAGGATAATAAAAGCAAGGTTATAGCTCCCACTGTGGTCGACAATCCAGCCTAAATGGTGGAAGAATGGAAGTACACAGTTTAGTATTACAGCACACAGCATGAGTATAGTTTCACTCTTGTGAAAACTACACAAGGAAACAATTGCTTGAAAGTCTTCTTCTGAGGTTTTCCTGGTGTTTAAGAGAATATTGAACAAGAGAGACCTTTTCTCACCTGGAATAAACCCTGAAGAAACCCGAAATATACCAGAGAAGAAACCCATCCAACCGTAGGCACTGGCCATTTTCTCGTAACCAAGGTGTTCCTCTACCATTACGTCAGAGAGGGCGTAAACTGCGCCAACGGCTGACATGACAACCACACCGCTGACTGACAGTGACCACGTGGCATTTAACCAGGGATCGACGAGGAATAGGACGGCCAGAAGCAGTGCGGAAACCAGCATAGCGCTGGTACTCGTCACCTTCTCCTTGAACAAGGCCACACTGACAAAGACCGTGCCGAAAAGATGGCCTACTCCAGCCAGCGTCACCATGGCAGCGGCCATATTCGGGGAAAACCCTTTAGCAACTACGTGAGGCACAAAGTAGATGATCCAAGCCGACTTGGTAATACGAGTGGCAACAAAGATGCAAGCTACAATCCAAAAGTTGCCGTTCCTCAAGAGGGAGAGATTAAGATCTTTTCCTGCTCTTAAAACAAGTGGTTTCAGCGACATTGTGGTGCCACACTTATTTGCCAACCTACTGAGCAGTTTTGATGACTGGCTGTCTGTAAGGGGTTCATATTCGGCCCTAGGATTTCTGTCCATTGCTGCCTCAGGCAATGGGATGAGGAGAGCCCCACACACGACGAGATGAGCACCAATCGAGCCAACCAGAAGCATGGTGCCCCTCCATCCGTACATGTCGTTAAACAGCTGCACGAGAGGCGGCAGACAGACTAGACTGATGGAGACGCCCGTTTTGGTTATACCGGACGCCAGTGCGAAATTCCTGCTGTCGAAATATTCCCCAAGTGAGGCTCTTGTAAGCACGTTAGTGAGGCAGTAGCCCGTGGCTATGGGGAAAGATAACAAGCAAAGAGGCAAAGGTCACAATTGTTACGTCTTGATCTTAAGTCGGAGGAAATAATGACTTGGCAACGTTTTAGCTTCATTCGTTCCGTAGGCCTTTATGAATGAAACATAGAGAAAAAAGTTCCAGTGGTTAAAAATCATACCCAAAGACTATTGTTTCGCCATTTGCGCCATTCGACATCGGCAAAATNTACAAACGAACGTAAAAGCGAACACTAACTCGATTTTGTGAGGGCTGACAAAATATTTGCTCAATGAAGAAAGAATTTCGCTGCAAAAATGTCTTGACCTCAAATGGACTTTGGTCTCCTGCAAGGCCCCTAGGAATAGACAACGAAAGTAAAACTGACCACTAGGCCTACACATTTCACTTACAGTTCTTTTGAAATTGCTCACAAGTTTTTGATGCAACCATTTTAGAAGAACGTAATGCTTGATATCAATCCCATATCCGTTAGCATAGTCAATATCCCGTCCTTAATAACAGCAGCATCATTATAATGTATAAAACACGAATCATACCTAATGGTAGGTTCAGCAGTAATGCAACTTGTAAGACGTTGGTGGCTTGAGAAGCGGCTACGAAGCCCATGCTGACCAGTACACCGCCGAGCATGACCGCTTGCCGATGACCGACAGCCGAACCGACTGGCCCAGCAAGTGGTGCTGTTTTGGAGACACAGACATTTCAAAGAAGCATTGTTTTGGCTGTATTAGCTATTCATTTTTTGTTTAATAATTGATCGTTTGGAAATGATATCAGCAACCTAAGAAAGGGGAAAATTAAAGTATTTCGTTGCAAGATTGCACTCTACATTTCTAGATGTAACTTAACAATAGCTGATTGCTTATCCCCCCAAAAACAAAAGGCCCCATGGACTTTACCATGAAATTTACTTTCTTTATTTTTTTTTTTAAAGAAATGTACTTTTATACCTTCTCCTGGTGTAAATTTAGAGGTTAATTTTCCCCAAAGGGAGAATGCATGCTGATTATGCCCCTGTGGTAAACAGATTCTCCTCAATGAAAATTCTACGAAAAGAATGTTACATTCCTTAATACAGTTTTCCCTTATGGGGCAAAGCATGAGTCCTATTCGAGGAAGCTATCGTCACGGACCTGTTCATGACATTCCCATAAGTTGTGCCTTCAACTTAATATTTTCCCCTTTGTACAGGCCTACGTTAACCTAAGTTGATTTTGGCTTTCATGTTTGTACATATGTTTTCTTTCCCGTACATACTTGGTTCTTCCCTTATGCGAGTAGAGATTCTCTCTGAACAGTTGAGGAGTATGTTATATTCACAAGATTACGATGATTTGGGAAAGCTAGAATTTAGGGGTGCTTTTGCGAGCATGGACAAAAGCATAGATCATAGTTAGTGCATGTACACATGCAATTAAAACGAGCTGTATGCGCAGACTCAGTAAACCTCATACTGTGATGTGCATTGTCCTTACACGAAAGCAAAATGGAAATGAATGTATGGGTGCAATAGCGTAACGTAGGTAGGTGATAAAAAATCAGTTTGTTTGAATTTCGCTAGTTTTGTTTTGTTTTGCTTTGATTTTGAATTTTTTGCGCAACATTGCGTATAGGTCCTCGCATAAGTCTAATCGATCAGGGTTCAGAACACTTATTATATATTATTTTTTTGTCTAGGGTTTAGTCTGACATGTTCCCGAATTCAAATCCCGGAAACAGACACCGTAACACAGCGCACTTACCTAGCACATCGCTGACGCACTCGATCAGCGCAAAGACGGAGCCGAGCACCCAAGTGTCGGCCCGCAACTCCCCGCCCATTGACACCAACAGAATGCCCAGTGATTTCACTATGATGGCCGTCACAAAGAACTGTAAAAACCCGGCAAGTGTGGCAAGAATGCCGAGACGGAGTTGGTAGCGGGCCCTCATCTTGCTGTGGAATCCTTAGTAAATTATAATAATTCGCTTATAAGCGGTACCTACAAAGAGCGCTTTGAAAAAAAAATATTATTATCATTGGGTCCCATAAAATGAGTCATGCGTATCATATCTGCCCACAGATGGCCGCAATTGAGATATGCGAATATAAAACAGTTGCGAATAAATTAGTTGCGAGTTTCAATCTTGCGTGGGGTTGCAATAAAGTATAAGGCCCGCTTCAGTAAAACAAGAGGAACCTTTAGATAAGTTGTCCCAGCCTTTTACACCTATATAACACATTTTTCTTTTCATTTACATTCATAATGTTTAATCTCCAAATTTGTCCAGTAATTTTTTTTTTGCCCTTGCAAGCTTGTAAAATTTCCTCATTTGTCACAGACACACAATGTTGAATGTTAATTCTAATTCAAACTATAGGCACACATTTTCGAAGTGGAGCGTTCGATCTCGTCTTGTCTTCCAAGCCGTGTCATTCAACAAGATTTTGAGACAACAAATGCCCCTACGTTGGCAAGATTGTTCAACTTCGCCAAACTCCATAGTGACACACATTAAGGAGGCATAGAGGTTGCAAAGATATTTTTCTTTTCTTGCAATTCCTAAACGTCTTTTCCGTCTCTTTTGGAACACTCCAAAAATGAATTCGTCATTGCCGCCTTTTCATTTGTCAAATGAACTCTGTTTAGTCATTTCTGAATCACTTAACGTCTTCAATATTAAGGACTAATTTGCCGTCAGCGATGACTAAAATAACATGTCATGTTCAAGTTGACAAATATACATTAGCCGCGTGGATGTTGAAAGCCGATGACTAACACAGACTTGTACTGGTGTTGGTTTTCAGAAACTGCAGTTAATCAACCTTTTGATGGTAAGCGTTCAATTTACATAAATATGCGCCGGGATGCGCGCGCCTTCGAAGTTTCTCATCTCACTGGCGTACAGATTTAAATTGTACGGCCTCCACGGACACGGTACGCTCCCTCATTTACCTGTCCCTCACGTGACGTCATGCAGCGCCTAAGCCTACAGCCTGTAACGGGTTTGTATACGAACATGTATTGGGCATGTAAAAACCATGTAAAAACCATCAAGCAGACCGCTCATCCATGAAGCTGTATAGAACCATGCAGTAAAAAAAGAGTGGGAAGTGGCTCTGTTGATGCTGATAACAAATCTCACCCCCAGGCTTCTATAAAACTCTCATGCACGGTAGCAGTCTTCTTGGAATAATCCTGAAAATCCCCGGCCCCCTATTATCAAAACAGTAGCAATAATATCGACCAATTATTCCTTGAACTTTGCTTACACGGGCCAGTTTCCCCTGCTATTTTCTTTGCCATAGAAACAAGTTCGTTTGAGAACAGTCCGGAAAAACAAACAAACGAAATTCATGGTGGCAGCCTAGCTAGCTCCACTCCCTTAAACTTAACACGTAGAGGCGACATGTAGGCCTGTGATTGCACCCCTTCCCTATACACACGTTCCCATCATCTCATCCATCTCCAACTCTTCCTCCCGCCATCTCATCATTTTATCCATCTTCAACTCCGCCTCCCCCATCTTATTATCCTATCCGTCATCCACTCTGACCCCCATCCCATCCTCTCATCCATCTCTAACTCTGCGTCCCTTCATCCCATCATCCCACCCATCTCCACCTCTGCCTCCCCCATCTTATTATCCTATCCGTCATCCACTCTGACCCCCATCCCATCCTCTCATCCATCTCTAACTCTGCGTCCCTCCATCCCATCATCCCACCCATCTCCACCTCCGCCTCCCCCATTCCATCAGTCCATCCACCTCCGCCTCCCCCATCCCATCATCCCATCCATCTCCAACTCT
>NW_019091491.1:871394-882750 GCF_001949145.1 Acanthaster planci
TACGTAGCAGGCGGGAACCAACTAAGGTGAAGAATGAGGAGGCCGCGTTACAATTTAATCCTTCACGTTTGTGCGATTCGATAATTTGGTTTCAGGCAGACTGGTTCAGATAAAAAAAAAGCTTTTTACCCGTTTGGTTCATGACATTTTGAGCTTTGCATTTCTTATTTGTAAATGCTGATTAATTAAGTAAACCAGTCCAGATAAACGTTTAAAGTCTACACAGGTAAAAGCTAAATGCAATGAACTGTAACAAGTTTGTCATGTTTCTAGTTAATAGTTTTCATAAGCGACAAACTGATTCAACATTACTTTGAGGCGAGTATACCTATGATGAAATCTGCTGTATACTCCAAATTAGACATTACTTGAGTTGCAGGTAGGCTCACATAAGTCTTTTTAAACAGATAAGTAAGACCTCTATCTTAATGTTTGACTTGGACTGACCATTATCAGTTATTATGTCTTCAGTTTAATTTAAAATCATACTTGTGTAGGTAAATTAAATAGTGCAAGAACTAATAATATCGGAGTTGTTTCGTAATCGTTTCAAAGGACATCGGTGACTTTTAAATGACATTAGTGAAGGAAGCAGACCAAATGTCAGAGTTGTTTCATAATCGTATAAAATTACATCAGCGACTTTTAAACAACATTAGGGAATATAAACCAAATATAAATACGGTAACAGCTGGAGAACTGCTCCTGATTCAATGATGCGGAGAGCCAGCATTGCAAAGCATCAAAACTCTGAGGGAAAATTCACACAAACTGTGGTGCTTTGGTTAAAAAATAAAATGTCAGGGTTACTTATAAAAAGATCTTGGCTCGCGTGAAGAGAATTTTACAAATTCTCTGTTTAATCGTTTTCCCTTAAATCCTGAGGCAAAATACTGGAGGTGGGTCAATGTGTTAAGTAATAAATAGCTTTAGGAATTGACAAGAAAAGTTTCGTATGATTTTTACATAAAATATAGTTGAGAGATTCAGAGTGCCTTAACGGCTTGTGTCATTTTTGCAAAATATGTAACAAATAATTGTTTAGGTTTTGCATGCTTTGCAATCATTAAGGAATCAAACATTGTAAATAATTTATTGTTTACCGTTCTGTAGGATATCGTACAGGGACAGACAGAAATATTACATAGGCTACAGACCTAACGTCAGGCCGTTAACGAGTAAAGTTACGTCTAGAGTTACTAAGTTATTGAGAAAAACAATCTACCCTAACAAACGTCTATTTTTAATTAATTTACTTAAAAAATGGTATTTTTTCATATACACGTCACTTTACCGATGTCAGGATATAATTTCTTCTTTCAAGTGTAGTTCGGTGCAACTGCAAAAACGAATACATCTTCTAGTTCTGCTCCTAAAATGAGAGTCAGGCATGATGGATCGATCAAACAAGTACATGTACATGTGTAACGATCAAGGGTCAAAGTTCAGTTAAAGTGTTAGGTTAAAGTGACCAAAAAAAAAAAAAAACACGACGCACGACGGACGACGCACGACGGCAGATATGGAATTCCATAGTTTTTTTACTGGAAATTCAAGATTATGGCCAGAAGATCACTTTTCGTTTTAATTTTATGGGGGTTAGCCACGAATTTTTTTTTATCCACCTTTCTCCGAAGGTACCCCCAAAAAAGCAATATCACTAAGCGCTCATTTCCGAATGTAGCCTCCCGCCTCTATCCAAAATAGGCCCGCAATTTGGGGCTTTTTGTAAAAAAAAAAAAAAACCAAAATGGAAACTATCAGTCCCAAATTCGGGATTTGCAGAAATAAGTCTAAGATCCCTCCTGATTATGGCCTGTCTTATTGTAAAAACCCCGTGGTAACACAGAATATTGATAAACCCGCGGGCAGAAATACAACCATTTGGTTGAATGCTCCCTGTGGGGTGCAGTGTCCCAATTCAAGGAAAATTCCCCGCCAGTCGGAGGCACATACAAAGTACCCATGACAGATTCTTCCAAAAGAGGAGTCTGTTTGGGCCAAGAAATTGTGGGATTGTGTCAGTATGGCCCAGGACTATCTCTGTAGATTAAGGGGCACCTACATGGTGGCAAAGAAGACATATGTGATTGAAAATTTGTCAGAAGAGCCCGCGGAAGGTGTGGAAGGTGAGGGATTGGATGTCTTTTGAAAAAAAAATGCGAAGACTCGGGAACGTTCACTTTTTGGGAGGTGAGTTTGTTTTGGGCGGATAATTAAAATATTCATTCATTAACCTACTGAAAATTAAATATCAAATGAAATCTGAATGACCAAACAACACATTTTTTTTTGTTTGAGAGGCCTCAGGGACTTCAGTTGCCTGCCACGGTGCTCCAAACTTTGTTGATTTTACACTATATTCTGTGCATCCTGCACAGTTAGCCGGTACGGTGCAGACTGAACATGTATAGCGCCCTCTGTGGACAAATGAGAGCCGGTGTGCTTTTGCGAATAATGCACACAATCAACTTGTTGCTATGCAAGACTGTGTGCTAAGACAAAGATGGCGACGTTCGTGGCAATTGCCAATGCCATCCCGGATGACAATTGCCAAACATCTCACCTTAGTCAGATTAGTTATGTTAGTTCTTCCTGAAGCACGTCGTAAGCCTTGTAAGTAACAAAGAGCAATGTGAATAGGCATATTCGAGTGGAAGAATTCTCCGATCAGGAGAAAAAGAAACCAGATGAATTGTCTCACTTGAAGTGTTCTCCCTATTGGGAGAACATTTGGAAAGAGATCCACATATGGACGCCTCTTGATACCCTGTGTAAAAACCCTTTGGAACTTGTTTGAAAAATTCTGAGTATTTTGTAGTTCAAAGTGGCTATCGTTACGGCAGTCGTAACGCACTTCTCATTTTCTATTGTTACGGCATTGAACTGTGCAAGTGTGATGATGTAGCTGATCATCACAACGGTTTATATATTTTAAAATTACCTGGATCGCTGAACGCTTGTGGCGGAGTGGCAGAGTTGTAATGAGTCACTGATTTTTTGTGACTCGAGTCGAGTTGAGTCATTTTACAGCAGAGACTCGAGTCGAGTCATCACACCGAGAAGTCGAGTCAAGTAATTTATTCTGCCCGATTCAATTCGAGTCACAAACATTTGGACTCATAATAAATAAACATCAAGAGACGGAAATGTGTTCGCTGTTTTGAATTTATTAATGGGGAGCATAGCACAACATTTGCTAAATGTGAAAAAACTGCACTCAATAAAATCACTCTGCAGGTTTCAGTGGTTGCTTATCCCAAGAGAAAGCCCTGGAGATTTGCCTCACCAGGTGTCAATTTCATAGAGACGCCAAAGCAAAACACTTGCGTAAGTGCAAAAAACCGTTGCTCAGTAAATAAGGTTACCCGCCCAAGCTCTTTGTATTTGTCTTGCTAACCAAAATGTACAACTACATGTACATGTGTAAATACCATTCAAAACCAACATACATCAGATGGAGTTTAGGCAAGCAACCTTATTTTATTGAGTAACAGTTTTTAACATTTGGGCAAAATTTATGTTTAAGCAGCTCAATGAAATTGGCCCCTGGTTGTAATTGCCACAGTGTTCAAACCAAGTAACCATGCAAACGTGCTGGTGTATGTACATGTGTACCAGAGTTGTAACGAGTCACTGATTTTTGTGACTCGAATCGAGTCATTTTACAGCAGAGACTCGAGTCGAGTCACCCAGAAATGCAACTCCAGTCGAGTCATTGACTTGAGCCATTATAACTCTGCTGAGTGGTCAAGGTGAAAGGTTTGGAACCACTGGTGTGTGAGTTCGAATCCGCAGTTGGACTAGGCCTAGGGCCTATTTTATTTTTTTTCGCTTAAATTTCATGTTTCATACCATAATTGTTTTTTTATGTTAGTTTCTAATTATATAGGCCTAAGCAGGAATCTTTTTTCTTTCCTCATAGGAGGCTTTGGAGGATTTTTTTAAAAGGGAAATAAAGTCCGAAATCTGCACTTAAGTTGGCGCGCTTGCGCAGTCGGAGTGCCATAACAATAGAAAATGGGAGATGCATTACGGCTGCCGTAACAACAGCCACTGCATTTCTAGTTATGCTAGGGCCTACTGCTACCATAGTACATGTGCTCAGGTGGGGCACTACTTCGAGAACTCACAGTCACTAACTCCATGATATTCCGTGTGCCTTTCGAGGCAAGAAGATTTTACATGGCGTCATAACGCTATGGGGTTTTGGACTCGAATTTTTGTGGTGAAATGGTTTGCTGCCCCAAAAAAGCTAGGCCTATTAAACCAAATTATCCCCTGTCAGCAAATCTGCTTGATCTATAGCTGGTAATAAGGGGATAATAGTAGTTTCAGAGCATGAGACGGAGTATTTTTGGAAAAAACTCTGTTCATGCTGTTTGCGTTTATCAGACTGCGCATTCGATGAGCCCACCAATGACCGCACTTGCTCCACATCTTGGCTCGACCATTTTCAGTGGCGGGGATGACATCGCACATGTCCCGCGTCTCACCTGATGTGTGTTTCAAGGTCACAACAGCAGCCAGGACGGTCCCACGGTGAAAACAACACAAGACCTCATCCCTGTTTAAACAGATTTCATGCACTGTGATTGGCCAATGTGTTGCAAACTCTTGGAGGTGCACTCTTGTGAAACGCCTGTATTCTGTGCATTTTTCTCTTTCACTTATCTCCCTTAGGGCTTTGGAACTGGTAAAACAAAAGAACTGGCCACACAAAAGATTAAAGGCAAAACAAAAACCTGGAAAGCAACCAGGACCATGTCAGGAGGGCTTACTGTCCCGCACCAGGACGGAGACACCTACCTTCTGGACGACAGCCCTAGCCCTGATGGTGATGATCTGCAATCCTCCTTTGGGGGTGGAGCCAGTGGTGGGGGACCCGAGACCCGCCAATGGATGGAATCCAGCGAGGGACCACTGGAGTATGAGAGCGACCCTGAAATGTGGTCGCAGAGCGATGATACCTCATTGACTGGGTATGACCTCGTATTAAAATGATATTAACTTGGGAATTGATGATTTTACTAATGGATCTTCACCATGTACATGTCTCGACCCAATCCCATAGAACAGGTCTTTAAAAGACCATTTTTCAGTTACTTTTTTGGTAGTTGGCATAACATTACAAAGAGCATGAGCTCTGTGTTTGGATGTGTCACTCACTTTGGCATCTTAATGAAAATGGATATTTTGTAGGTGAAGTGTGTTGAGGGTGCTTATTGATTTACCTTGTGCAAGATTCTATACAGAGTTATTGCTCGGAAGTGGCTCGGTTGATTTCTACGGTATGTTTGCCACTCATCGCTAAACCCTACAGTAATTCCTCCAGCATACCACCGAACTTGCCTTTGTGACCTTGAGGATTTTGCATGATGGAGGATTGTACTGGTACAGGTGTTAACTCGGCTGTTACTGCTTCTCACAATACCATCTGAACGTTCAAGAATACAAGAAATCTTTCCTTGTCTTAATAGTGAAGAAAAAGTAAGGAATAGTAAAGTCAGGAAGGTTTCTGAAGTTAATAGGCATCGTAATGGAGTTTGTATTTGGTGTCATGAATTCCTGTTGTTGCAGCAAACAGAAAGGGGACAAGCTGAACACACATGTCCTTATATGCAATTTTTCTTTTCTTTCCCCCGCCAGGCCGGAAGAGAGTCTGAGCGAGCAAGGCAGCGACCGGCCGTCCTTTGCCAAGCAGAAGTTCAGTCGGCACGAGAAGTTGCGCATGCTGGCGCTGCGCCGACACCTGGACAACCTGGCCGGCCAGGTACTGGAGAGCGAGCACATCGTGCAGACCACCAGGTCAGTCAGCTGTTTGGACAGCACAAATATGTTGCACAGTGTACACAAGATATTTTCGTGGGAATGAGTACAAACACGCTGTCTTTCTTTGGGTGGCAGGAGTAAGGTAATCAGCAACAAATCGAGGGAACGCACCTTGCAGGCACATTGCACAGCCTTGTGCTTCCCTCTTTGTTTTGGGGGAAGATAGCATTTTTTCATTTTGATGCCTCCTAGTTACCTAGTAAGTTTAAGGACAAAAGTTATCAGTAAAATTATGCCTGGCTCAATTGTTTAGATTCGCCTTCATCTGGGGTACGACCCTTTCGAAAAAGCCACTCATCCCCCTACCACTTTGACAATGCCAGATATGCCACTGTTATGCATTTTCCCAGAGAAACAAAGCCATAGCATGAGGAGGAGAGCAAGGAATCCCCCCCCCATTGTTTTGGCACATGTACAGTATCCTCTTTCCTAGTAAATGCTTCTTTTCCCTCGATGTTCTGCAACAGGTGCCTTTTTCTTCCATTGTCCTTGTCTCCTGGCCAGCGATTTGCAACAAGTGCCTTTCCCCCCCCAATAAGTGGACGTTAACTTGTCCCTGTTAACATGAGCATACTTCTTGCACAGTGCCTAGTCCTGGAGTGGCACCCAATATCGGATATTGCATTGACCATGTACCACTGGAAGATGGTGTTGAACCCTTTTACTTTTCAGCAGGGATATTGAGTACCCATTTTTACATTTTACCTCCCCCCCACCACCTGTAAAAAGACCTTCTTGTGACGCTGCAAATGGCCAGAAAAATTTCTCAGACCATGTTTGAACTTCCCGGACTGCGGCTTGAAAGTACACGCAAGTCTATGACAGTGGCTGCAGACACCACCCAAGGAGTTGTGTGTAATTTGAAGTCGCAGCCAAGTAATTTGGACACGGCCTCAGTTGTGACAGTTAAAACATCATCTACATGTTAACATGAGAGTAAGTGATACAAGTAAAAACTGACTCATTTGAAACTCATTCCTCATTTTGATGGAGTCGCTTTTCTTTTGGGGGGGCTGTCCCTAGGGAGGAACTCAAGAAATGTCGCACCAAGCTGGAAGCCCTAGAGTTGGAGAAGGAGCACACAACAGAACAGCTCCAGCAGAGTGAGGAACAAGGCAACATGGCCAATGTCCACCGACTGAAAAGCAAGCTAGCCAAGCTGGAGAAGGAACTGGAGGCAGAGGGAGACCTAGAGAAGCAGATACAGGAACGACTGGACCAGGCAGAGTAAGATGCTTTGAGCTGAAAATATTAGTCCATAGAGGGTAGATTAAAGCACAGTACATGAAATGTATAGGTAGCGTACCTACATGTATATGATGCTTTGCTTTGCAGAGGAGCAGATAGGAATGACGGACTGGACAGACTTATTACCTGTTGCTTGTACTGCATAACACTTTATCGCCAAAGTGCTTCACAGTTAGAATTTCAATTTCTATTACCCCTGCTCACTGAGCCATGTTTCTTCAGTGATCAGCAGAACTCGATTACCTTTTGGGTACCCATGTGGAGTTTTTGCACTTTCGGGGCTTGAACCCACTTCCCGTCACACCTGAGTTGCAGCACTCTACATGTCAACGTGTGTTTGTACGTAGTAAGCCACATTGAGCCCTATTAAAATGCTAGACCATTCAACAGGATAGGTCAGTTCAGAGTACAGCGGCAATGTGATTTGTAGCACCTTTGAAAAGCCATGGCTTTCATGTTTAGCCTATGTCTCTTTTTACGGGCTTAAATAGAAACAGAAGATGATCTACACGAAGGAAGGAGGCCAAACAAATTCAGAGGTAACTCAAGGTTTACCTCAAGTTTCACGAGGGTTCACGGGTTTTCGTGTTTTTCCCTTCCTGTAGGTAAAAGTTATATAACCAAGATGATCTACAGTTCACGAGGGAAAAGTGCAAAATTAAATTTTGGTTTACTGAGGTCCAGCTTTTACTTGAGGTCCACCCTGAGGTTTCACAAGGTGTAACAGGGTTTTGCGAGGTACTTGGGGATAAAACCCCAAGTTACACGTGCCCCTTCCTTTCAAGTTGGCATTCATTCCTAAAACCTTGGCTTTCATTTCGTTTTCACCCTCCCTCCCTTCAGACTGGACCTGTCCAAAGCGGAGCTGGAACAAGGCAAGTTCATTTTGGCAGAGGAGGATTTGGAGGTGCAGGAGGAACGACTGGAGCAGGAGAGAATGGAGAACACCATGCAGCGAGCCAGGAAGGAGAACATCAAAGTGGTGCAGGCCGACCGCAGACGCAAAAACAGGGAAAGGTAGGGACGAGGAATGTGCACCATCCTGTGCCGTAACAGTGTGCTTTGACGTGATCCAACAAACTGAGTCTTAAGGATAATTATTTGTGTACACTCCTTTCATAGCCATATACACTGAAAATCATTTGAGAAAAGCAAACAAATCTGGTTACCATGGTGATGCTACTGACTTGTCTTTTGTGGTGGCTCACTCCAATAAAGCTAAGCCTTCCAGTAATTATCGTACCGTGCCTTTTTTTACTTGGACGGTCTCTTCGTACAAAACCCAAATCAAATGCTTTTTTGGTCTAAGAGGGTGGCATCGGGTATAACCAGAGATGGCATTGCTTGCTTCGTCAGTGAACACTTTGCCCTAAACTGGACAACACACAGACAAGTTCAGACCACATGATAATTGACAAAATTCACCTTACATGAAGTCGTGTAAAAATGATAAATGTGGGTACAGTGTAAATGTGGAACTAATTGAATGAGGTAACAGATTGAATGTTCTGTCATGTGGAGAAATCGTTCTTTTTTCCATTGTATGACTATAAATTTTTTTTTAATTTGTTCCATTAAATACCTGAATGTCAAATCCTCAGCAGCATGTGTTCAAGTCGCTGTTTCTTCAGCAAATTTTCTCACATTCAGAACCTGAAAAGAAATTTTGTTAGTTTGTCTTTAGAGCCGCAACTGCATTTTTCACAGCTGCTTGTGGGCTACGTCGTAAGGTGTTCTTTGCCGTCTGAAAACCCTCCACCGGGCGTATCCTAGAATGTGGGGAAAACTGACAATAGGCTCTTTTGGTGGGGGTGTTTTAGAAGAGATGTTGACGCGACACAAAGATTAATTTTTTGGAGGCCGCCTGTTCTTCCTCGGCAGAGATCACATGGCAGCTTTGCGTGAGCGGGACCGTAAGCATCGTCAAGCAATGAGTGCTGCTCGACGGTCACGAGAAGCCGCAGCCAAGTACCTCAAGGAAACCGTGGCTAAGTATGATGAGCGCTCAGCTCCCTTGTCCTTGCTAGCCAGGGTAGTCTTTCTCGCGTACATGTAGATCCTAAGCTGAAAAGGCAAATTGAATCAAAATCTTTTATTTTCATTTCATATTGTGTCCAGCCAAAAGCGTAGGCACCTGTTACAGAGTAAATTTTAATGACAATGAAGAAGCCAAGGAAGAGATTTTAGAAAACCCTTGACAGGTATTCCTGCTAAAACTCTGGGAATCAGGTAGGGACTAGACTGAAAACTCAATCCACATGCCAACCGAGATGGAAGGTGAGGGAAGTACCATTGTGCCAATATAACTCTCCATGTATGGTTGGACATAGCTTCTAGCCAATCCTATTGCTGCAATTTCCAGAAAGTTGACTCTGTAGCCCCAGAATAAAAAATATTAACCTTGTGGGCTGGAACATGTGGAACCTTTGATTGACTGACAGTAGGTGTCAACAAAGTTGAATATTCAGACTGTATCTGTCAGCTAGTCTTAAGACGTACATGATACCCTGGAAAGTGGGGAAGACATTTGTTTTCATTTATCTAAGAAGCTCTCAGAATCTACGGCAGTGGAAATTTTGCACAGCATCATAAATTACAGTTAATCATTTGGTCATTGTGTCTTCCAGAGGCAGATATAAAATATAGAAATCAAATCAAAAATCAAGAGATCTTGTCTGTATTCCAAGTTCAGCGAAGGAAATATTAAACTTATAGCACTCCTCAACATGAAACCATGTACTCCTGGTTTCCAGATGGACGTGTGTATTGTACACAAGATACCATACCATTAATGAGCAGGTCACCCAAACCTTTTAACCAGGTTCGATCAGTGACCATCAATCATTTGTCAATTTGGCTGGAACCGAGGTTGCATTTTATGCACAGGTTACCAGGGAGAAGTGGCGAGTGGGTAATAAATGGTTGCTCATCGAGCCTGGCCTTTAGTTGGCTTTGATTCTGGCCAGCTAGATGTGCCCAACAACCATTGACTGATTTGTACTGACTTGACCTGACTTTGGTTTAACCTTTGACTGATTTGTACTGACTTGACCTGACTTTGGTTTAACCTTTGACCCGTCAGAGTTCGACAGAAGGAGGCAGATGAGGAGGAGAGGCACAGGACCCACATGGACCAACGGGTCAGGACGTTGCTGAACTTGAGGAGCGACGTGTCATCCAACAGGGTAGGCCCTCGCGGCACCTTCCATTAACAGGCTGAATGAGAAAAAACAACCTGATGAATTTTACTTGTATATGATTAAAGTTGTCACAGGATTTCCTGGGAAGGATTGGCCGTGTCCGAATTACTCAGTAACTGCGGCTTGAAATTATGCATGTCTGTATATGTGGTTACTGCCTCTTCCTGTAGAGATTTGTGTAATTTTGAGCCACGGTGAGGTACATGTAATTTTGCCGGTCATAGTTTGCTTATAAATTGTAACCAAATCCATGGCTACCATTTTCAGCACAGCCTGCAGAACAGCTTGTGTGTATGGTATATGTAGCATGCAATCCTGATTAGGCCCGTGTGTTGATGACGTCTTGCTTTCTTGACATGTGCGCTATCTTACGGAGCCAAGTCAACAATGGCTTTAAAGCGTCTTAGGAAAGGTGTGCATACTTGTAAGTGTAACATCATCCGTACTTAGGCCTATTCATTTCTCTCAGTCTAATAAGCACCAGTGGCTAGTGCCTTGCTTAGTCCAATGGTCTAGAGACCTGCGAGTATAAAAGTGAGCTTTAACTTGTAACAGAAGTATTGCACTTCACTCTTTTCTATGGTTCCTTGCCATGTTAAAGGATTTTTTACCAAGTACCAGCTGCAAGAGGTCTATTGGCATCTGTGAGTAATGGGTACCAATGTGCAAATAGGTACAGCGGTTATCTTTTCTGTAAAACCACTACGTAGTAGATGAGCATTAGCAAGTAACTGGTATCTGTGAGTAAATGGGTACCAGTGTGCGGATAGGTACTCATGAGTATTGGGTATCATTTTCAGTAAAACCGCTAGGTAGTAGATGAGCATTAGCAAGTTACTGGTATCTGTGAGTAAATGGGCACCAGTGTGCGAATAGGTACCCATGAGTATTGGTTATCTTTTTTAGTAAAACTGCTAGGTAGTAGATGAGCATTAACAAGTAACTGGTATCTGTGAGTAAATGGGTACCTACATGTAGGTAGGTGTTCGCGGTACCCGCTGCTTCATTTGACTCGGACTGGCCAGCCGACCCCGGCAAGCTCGGTGGTTGAGTGGTTAAGACCTCTGCACTAGTAA
>NW_019091491.1:882893-897507 GCF_001949145.1 Acanthaster planci
CTCTCGGACAAGCACTGAGCATACTGTGCTTATTAATATACGTTGGGTAAGGGCAAACCCGTTATATATAATTAGCATCTCCCCAACGCAAAAATACATCTTGAAAATACCTACATGTAGATGTAGTAAAATGAATCTGTGCCAGTTGTCCTATGTCAGTTTGTTGGAAGTACCGTAACCATGGCCGTTTTCCAATACCCATCTCCGTCTCAGGCTCTGTCCCCCAAAGCAACCCCTGATTGTGGGCCTGGACCGTTTAAATTAAATTGGGGTTACTGTAATTTTTGGCTCTTTTTCACCTTATTTCATGTTTTGTGGCACTATTTGACTAATTATTGCACTTACAGCTTCAAAGTTAGGTATTTAACAAAACAGTTGAAGCCTGAGACAGAGCCGAAGTTGAGTATTGGAAAATGGCTGGTGGCTCTTTGGAACTCAATAAGCTAATCTGGTGACCATAGCAATGCTATCACTGGCTTTGCCCCTATTATACATGCACGAAGCCACGCTTTGTGACAGTCACTCCAAGGTCTAACACAATGTGCTTTCTACTATGGACGAGGGGCCATCAGGAATGTCCAGTGACAACACTGCTGCTGTGAGAATTCGGTTTTTTAGCTGATTTCAGCTTTTTTTTGTTGAGATGTTGTCCCTGAATTTTAGCTTTTTTGTACACCTGGTCTGAACAATTTTTTTACATTTCAGCTTTTTGCCAGCTATTTCAGCTGTGATTTTAACTGGCCACTAACACACCCCTGTTACCAGGTGTGCATGTGTGCAATTAACTGCTCCCAGGCTAACCTGAGGAAATTTTACCGTGGAGATGTCAGGGAACCGTTCGATTGAAGTACTGTACATGTGTACATGGCCAAACATTGCCCTAGCTGCCCATGAAGAGATGGTTGCGCATGTAAATACTGTCTGATTGTAATTTCAGCTGAATATGTGTGAGGCCTAGTAAAATAAATACATGTATGGCACAGGTTATTTTGGTTGGGTAGTTGACGTGACCTCTCCTCAATATTGTCGACAATTGACAAACTAGTTCCTTCAAATTGAATTTCAGGCCCTTCATGGTGAAAGACAGCAGTAGGTGGAAAGGCTTGCGGTAGCACCATGTGAAGGAATATATCTCTTATGAGTATGTGTGGTTCTGAAAAGAACCGGGAGTATACTCAACATTAGTCCATCGTCAGGAGACTGAAGAGATGTTGATGATGAAGCTGAGTATACACTGTACTTCTGGTTCTTTTCAGAACCACACATACTCATAAGAGACATATTCCTTCACATGGTGCTACCGCAAGCCTTTGCACCTCTAGTTCCCTCAGCTTTGCAGCAGTAACTAATTTGTCAACTTCCACTACTTGGGGAACCCAACATTGGCTATCTACCATCAAACCATGTTATACTGATGCATTGGTGTGCTGTTATCAGTGTTAGCGTTATCGTTTTTCCAACAGGAGAATCTGCGAGCGCTGCAGGCGAGGAGCCACTACGTCGCTCAGCAGGAGCGCGAGGCTCTGGACAGGGAGCGAGAAGACCTGGAGGTGGCTGGAGAAAATGCCGAGGAGGTCATGTTGAGGAAGCAGAGGCTGCAGCAGTTTGAGCAGGAGAAACAGTAAGAGGAAAACCAGTTGTCAATGTCATGACACTTGGTGTAAACTTAACACTATATATAAGCCTTACGCCACATATTTATAGGTTAGCTGCACAATGTACGTAGGGTCAATTTCACAGAATGTTGCTTGGCCATGCAACCTTCTGATTATGTTAAACCCCTTGAATGAGAACAATCAAAATTAGGCAACAAAACAGTTGCCAAATTAATGCCGTGGCTGCCATTTTTGAAGATGGTTTCGTCTTCTCTTCATCAGAAAACTGGCAGCAAATCTCCCAGTTTTCTCACAGCCAAACCAGTGTTTTGTCACCTCCAGAAAAAAAATTGTAAATTACTTTTCTTTTTTCAAGATGTATTTTGTTTTTTGTAAATTACTTGTTAACCTTGATAATCAAACAATGACGAGCCCTGCAAAAGAGGGGGGGGCATTTACACATTTACAGAGTTTCCCAAACGTTTAAATGGAACTGTCACTTTTAGAGGTTTGATGTTTTGATTGATGCAGTTTGGTGCAAATTTTTATTGTAAACGATGCCTATAAAATGTGCTCCGATTTTCAGAATGCTTTGCTGCTGGGTCATTATCACAGGAATACCATGAAATCATCACCAGAACTTTGTATCAGCCATTTACATCTAATGCAATTTGTGTTTAAAGTTTTTAATGACACCGTGGTAAGGGTTTGAGGTTTATAAGTTTAAATGGTATGGGAAAGTTTTCTAAACGTTTTTCAAATCAAACCTAAATTCCCACCCTTACTTGCAATGCATATAATTTAAGTTTGTTAACTTGTCCATTTTCAATCCATTAGGCACTACTTGCGCCACCTAAAATGACTGAATGAGTTAAGCCACAATTAGTTATCCGAGTCAAGACTTACACAGTGCGTAACTTTTATGCAACGTGCCCTACATGTAACTTGTGCAACTTGCACCATGTGCAACGTTTGGCTTGAAGTTGGCTCCTGGTGTTATACATGTAGGTAACAAATTTACATGCTGCCTGGAGTAAAGTGTGTAACCACAGAAAAAAAGTGCTAGTATTACTAAGGCAAAACAAATTTCTTGCTCCATTGGACTCGTGGGGCTCTTTTGAGTTGTTTGACTCATGGTTACTCTGTGGTATGCTGACTACTCAGCATACAGAGTAACTACATGTACTACTAGATACAGAGCACAATCACAGCATGTATGAAATGATTTATGTATCTTGTTTTGATGTCACTACCACAAGATTTTTGCCTTGACAAGACTTGTCCTAACCCCTTCACGCCAGGATTCTTTTAACCTTGACTGCTGGGCTGTGGTATGCCCAGTATGCAAAGCTCTGTCCAGCAGCCAGCCCACATTGAAACCACAGGTGCATGATGAATAGAATGTATCTGCGGTATGCACTAATCCTCACACAAGGCCACAGCTGTGGAGGGCTCCCGTATGAAGGGGTTAAATTTCACAGTCTAAATTCTGCACAGACATTCGAAACACAAGCTCCTTTGTTGGCCTCTAAAATGAACCATTTATTTCCCCCTCAATTTGTTGCAACTTTGCTTGAAATGCTACTTGGCAGATGAATTTTGTTAGTTTTCGTATCAAAATATGTGTAAAAAAATTGTCCCTTTTGTGGTACAATTTCGGAAGCCCACTGTATCATTGTGTATTCTTTATGTGGAAGTTTTTGTTAGGCAGAGGGACATCCAAATATTTCTTTTGCCGCTTGATCCTGGATTGTCTTGGGGTAATTTAGCGTTTCTGTAAGATTTGAAGCTTTGCATGGTGGAAGTTACATGAGATGTAGGCTTGCGGGTATACTGTGGAATCAATCTCTTTTGGAAGAGGTGTGGTTTTTAGAAGAACCGGTGAAAATAACTCGACGTTTCAGCCAGGATGCTTCTCAGGAGAGGACAAAACGTTGAGTTAACACTCACCGGTTCTTCTAAGAGCCACACCTCTTCCACGAGATTGATTCCATGGTGTACTCGCAAGCTTGCATCTCACTTAACCATTCTGATTCTAGAAAATAAACTTCCAAGTGGACTCATGTACATGTACATGCATCTCTCAATGCAAAAAGTCTGCCCATTGGGTACCTGTGGGTACTGTATAACCAATAGGGTTTTACAGTACCCACGGGTGTATTATGTTCTAACCAGGCAATTTGACTTGCAGTAATGAAGCTAGGGTTCTCATTGTAGCGACTGTGAGCAAGGGAGGTGGATGTTATGTCCCTTATTTTCTGACAAGTGTAATGGTGCTATTATTTTCTTTGTTTATCAAATTTTCAGTGGGGAGAGGGGCGACGATTTTTCATGGGGGGTTGTGTCCCCTCCCCCCATACGCTGCTGTTGACCAGACAAGCTTTGTGGTTGAGATTATAATTATGACATCAGCATAATGTAGAAGGTCACGGGTCAGATCTCCCAGCAGAGCCTGAGAATTATCTCACAGTCCCTCAAACAGCACTGAGCACACTGTACCCACTACTGTAGATTACTTTTGTGAAAGTGGAAACATTTCAAATGTATATTTACACCTCTTCACATCAGAATTTTGTCTTTCCGTTCAACAGGCAACACGAAGCCAATCAGAAGGAACGCCAGGCAGAGCTGCTGTCTCACCTCCTGAGGGAGGAGCGACAGATGAAGAAACGGCAAGCCATGTATCCGCAACTCTGGCCTGACGCCAAGCGGGACCGAGCCAAACGCGTCACGCGGCCCAAGCGCAAAGCGCGCATCATCCGGGAGTACAGCGGCTCTTCCTCCATGGAGTACAGTGCCGATGTCGAAGAAGCTGCTGTACCGGTGAGTGACAAAATGAAATGGTGGCTGGGTTGAGCCGAATAAAGGGGGGAAAGCGACATAAAATGAGGATCTCTGACCCGCGGTCCCAGACTCGAGCTCGGATTAAGCTGCTTGTCATATGTTGTGTACATGGGCAAGCCACGTTACTGCAATTTGCCTATTTCTGGCCAGGAGTATACCTACATTGTACATGTAAATGAATTTTGGCATTACCGGTAGCTGAGAAGTAAACCTGCAGTGGAATATCATCCCACCGTGGGGGGGGGAACAGAAATGTTCTCTGTTGTTGATTGCCAAGCCAACCAGAGAAGACTTGCCTGACTAGCAGCAATTATTAGCTTGGGGTAAAGCAGATAAAGGGTAATTAATTGTACAGCTTTAGTATTACTATGTAATAGGTATTAATTATCTGAGAACAAAAACAATACATTTTAGGGATTAGTTTTAAAAATAAGAATTACGTACTGTAACACAAGAGGCTCATATTTCAAAACTTGAGTCCTGTTTATGATGTCTAGGAAGCATGAACTGAAAATGAAATTAGGCTTGTTACCTTTTGTTTGAACATTTAAATATGTAAAATGCCACATCACTTATGTTGTCGACTTTCAATTTGATTTTGATAGCTGTTCTGTTCCAGACTCTCTTTTGAATACAAACTCTGAAGCAGGAGGTTTCCACCAAGAGTTCGATTGTTAAACAACCAGTTTGATTGTCCTTCTTTCTACCCTGACCCAGAAACCCAGTTCGGCCAAGTTAGCAGGGGCAGACATATCCTCGGACGATGACGGTTTCAGCCCCTACGGTGCCACCAGCCGAGATGAGCGCGGGGGCAGCGACAGTGAGGATCGCAAGGACGAACTGGCCAAGCCGGAGTTTGAGGGACTGTGGAACCAGCAGCACAAGACTTACAAGGTACCAATACTATTGGGGAATTGGGTCCTTATTACTCGGAGAGTGGCCACAGAAAATTTTAGAAGCTTTCTCAGCTGTGACTTGAATCTGTGACCTCCTGTGAACTAGTGGATTCATCCTATTAACCACTGAACTCTTGAGATTGGTCAGCAGAGCGACGGTCTGGGGTCAAACCAGATTTTGGGGTCACAGGTGACGGGTGCAAAGAGTGACAAGTGACTGTCTTTACCGAAGTTGGTTTGAACGGCCAAACAATTTGGGATTGACTGGCAACGATTTGACTTCATTTATACCGCTTTGCTCTGCATGAATAGCAAAAGGAGTTGGAATCTGTCAGAGGTGCTTTTGAGTCTAAGGTCTGAAAGAATCATGCACGGTGTGAATTAAAGTAACCCCTCAAGCTGTGTGGGCTCCTCGCTACATTTTTCTTTAGATGTGTGAGCTGCAGTGCCTGGGGAGCATTTGAGGAATCCTTGGATTCGTTACCAGAAATGTTTAATAATAATGATGATAATAATAATAATGATATCCATTTCAAATGGAAAACAAACTGAATGATACCTCAAAACAAAGAGATCAGTCTGCTCTTTCCAATGGCAATTCTTTTTGTGGAACCGTTCACATCTGTCCCGTCTCCCCTAGGTTCCCAAAGAGGAGGATGCAGGCTACAGCCTCAAGTACACCAGCAAGATGGAGAGAGACATGATGGCAGCAGCATTGGACAAGCACCGGGCGGGCATCGTCCGCAAACAGGTGGCGGCCGGCAAGGAGTTTAAGGGTTGTCCGTTCTACAGCAAACCCGACGTCATCCACTTCAAGGTATGGCAACAGCCTTTTTGGTCGCACCATTATGTCCAACAAGTTTGCCACAGGATGCGGCCTTTTATTAGCTCATAATAGGTTTGTAATCATTAATAGTCTTTTTCCCAGTCTGAAAATGGCATTGGAAAAACATGTGCTGCAGTGAACATTAAACACCTGTTGAATACCAGACCCTATTTTGGACTGGCAATGTGGCCACTTGTGCACCCAAGGGACCGTGAGTGACCTGAAGAGGGTCATTTTTCCTGAGGCCGAAGGCAGACCAGGTGATGAACCCATCTGCGGATGTCGTCGTCATCTCAACATCAGACACAAGACAGGTCACTAGACCAGCCACAAGGCCAGTCACAAATACTGTAACAAGGGGGAATCATGGAACAGGAATGCTTTTGTTGCAGTTCATTCGATTAGCGTGTGACTTGCCTTCAGACTACAGATCTCATGTTGATCTTGTGTTGGCCTAATGATGGTCTTAAGAGGTCTCGCCTGCAATACTGACTCCAGCTTTGGCACACACAGCAGTGCTGGCTTCTAAGGCTACCATTTCTTTGGGGCTCGCCTGTTGTCTGATACTGAAATATTCTTGTATTTTCCCTCTTTCAGGATTTTGATGTCGGCAAGTCCTACAAGAAGAAAGTGATCCTCACCAACGTGTCCTATAGCGTCAACTTCATCAAGCTGGTAGATCTATCCGATCATCTCAAGGATTTCATAGACCTACAGTAAGTCCCAAAAAAGGAGCTTGTCAGCCAAAGTCTGCCGCAACTCGATTCCAAGAGAGTTGAGTTTTAGGGCTGTGCCAAATATCCGAATATTCGATTGATTGTCGAATATTCAGATATTATTTTTTTAATTTGAATATTTGAATACAAAACTCATGAAAAGGAAGGGAAAATTTTCTTTCGTTTTAAGTGAGAAAAATTGCACTGTGGAGGCTTATTTCAAGCAGATTCAAATGAAAAGCGTCAGAAACCTAAAAAGTAAATTATTCATGAAATAATTTAAAGGGAATAGACATTTTCAACAGTGCAAAAAGTCTCGTTTATCTCTTAAATCTTGCTAAATCGTGGCTGGAGATACTCCTAGATGTGAGAAGCTATTATATTGATTATACTGTACAATTGTGTGCGCTATTGCAACAGATTTTGTATATAGTTTGTTCATCAACAATCTGCCGGTCGGTACGACCAAACATTCAGAGTTTCAATCAAATTGAAGGTCAAATATTCGAATAGTGAATTATTGGAATTTACTCAGCCCTATTGAGTTTACTGGAACATGTAATTGTTCCTTAGTGTGATGTTTGCGCTAGAAGCTGTGATAGAGTTTAAGTGCAGTCGCCCAACAATGCCCACCAAAACAGATCGTGATTGGGTCCATCTGTGCACCAACTGTGACACCTGTGATCAGTTAGCTGTCTTGAAGTTAAATTTGTGTTTGGCCGATCACAGTTTTCATTGAAAGTGGTTAACTGTGACACAGACTTCTGGGTTATCTTACGTGTAAGTCATATAACTTGCTGAAAACATCTCTGTATAAGAGGCATTATTCATAATATTTCTAGTTTTATTTCAGATTAAACTTTTGCTCTTTAAGTAATTTTAACCTCTAATGATAGCCTTTCCCCCGTTAGCTTCTCTGGCCAGTTGGCACCATGACTTTCTTGCTGTGACTCAATCAAAGCTTTACCCCATGTGCAATGTTCTGTGGTACGTAGGTTTGATCCTCCTGGTCAGATGTCAGCCGGCATGAGCTGCGAGATGTTGGTCACATTCAAACCAATGGTGAGTGGCCCGGTACAGATCAAAGTTGCACCCAATCCTCTTTTTAGGGAGATTCCCCCAAAATTATCCTCTTTAGATGTTATTGTGACAGCATGACCGTCACTCTGTTTGTATGTCCAGAAGACATTTGGGCCATTTGGTCAGACCCCAGTTTCGTTAGGGGCCGTCCATAATTTTTGTCATTTTCACGAGCTTGCAAAAAGTAGACTTTGCTACCCCCAACTCTACACCAGCGGGCAAAAAATGATGGATGGAGTGCTTCATTGGCCAAATCCCTTATTGCCGAGGCACAATGATATACATGTAAGTGTTGTGGTTAACAGAAATGTAAATTTCATATCAAACATTGTTTAAAACGACACCTGAAAAGTCAAGTCTTGAAAAGCAGTGAATACTGATACTAGTAGAGCATAGAACAGGACTTAAAATAGTGGCGTAAAGGAAGCGGCGCGGGCTAGCAACACCCGCCAAATTTGAATGTGATTTGCATGTTGATGGATCGTCATTTTTCATATTCAGAAAAAGCATGTATATGCAGGGTTTTAATACCCTCCCCTGTACGACTTGTATGCTCGTGAAAATGATGGAAATTATGGATGGCCCCTTAATGTATTAGACGAACCATTTTTTTGCAGTAGGCAAATTATTGAATGGATGACGACACAGAGTGCAACCCTTTTCACTGAGAGTGCGTAGAAAGTTTGGTTTCAGAGTCTTGCTTTGAAAGTACACAAAACACTTCCTGCCGTTTGACTTAAATTTACATAGGAATCAATTTTTACCGAAACGTTTCAGGCATCGTTGATGCTTGAGTGCTGGCTTTGGTTCCCCTCACGAAAAAGCAGTTTTTACTGGAACGTGATGGGGTCTTCTCTCCAGCTTTCTCTGTAAATTGTGCTGAAAACATTTCTGAGAAATGGATTGGTGTTTGCTTATTGCCATGCATATAAACAACAATGGATCAATAAAGAAGAGAAATTTAGTTTGGTAAAATCTACAAAACTGCAGGACGTTTTTGGTTGCAAACTAACGTAACAACGTAGCTTTCCTCCTGGGATGACATGACAGTCTTCTCATGAATATGGAAATACTCATCAGCATAAACCCTAAAAGGCAGTAAAATACCCTTTACAGCGCTGCTTTGGAACTTCTCAAATCGAGCTCTTCTTTCCATGTTTTAGATCAACGAGGATTTGGAGGGTGAGGTGCAGTTTTTGACACAAACCGGTCCATTCTGTGTACCCGTCAATTGCTCCACAAAGAAATGTGATGTAAGTACCCTGAAATTGATCTGTAGAACAAAAAATCTCTGCTTCAAACACCTCAAAGCTTTTTGATATAAAGTAGGTCATATAGTTAATATAATAAAAAGTGAATGTTTATGTCAGTATTTCACGTCCAGCATGTTGCTCAATAAAGTTGTATACACCACCAAAGTTGAAGATGAAAAATACAGAAAAAAATAAGCTTCAGTTTCAGAAATTGATACAGATGACAAACCAGACTTTAGATTAAAAAAAAAATGATAAATGAAGTTCACTCGATATGTTATGAACAACCTGTAGCAATGTGCCCTCGCTATCCCTAGTACAAAATCTTGATATGTCTCGTTTTTGATCCAGTTGCTTAAAGAGGTCCTCAGAAGTATGGTGGACCGTATTTTCACTGAAATATCATTGAAAACATGTTTCCCCCACTTTTTCGTTGCCAACAGTTATCTGTGGACACAGACGGCATAGATTTTGGGACTCAAGTCATCGGAGAAACGCTGAAGAAAACCATTACCCTGACCAACAAGGGGGCGAAGGGGACACAGTTTGAATTCATCAAGATCACTGGTAAAGCTGCAAAAAAGAAGTGCAGATTTTTTTCCCGTTCCTTCAGAATACAGACCTCTGAGAGTAATGCAAATTGGCACGGTAGTTTTTTTCCCTTGCCTCACACCTTTGCAGTGCTGGTTCAGTTCCCGGCTCGGCCCTCATGGGGGTTAGGTTTTCAGTCCCTACCTGATTCCGTGGGTTTCATCCAGAATAAAATGTAATTCTCTCCACTCCTACTGTAACCATTCTTACTGTCTCCTCATTGGCTTACACATGTCAGTATCTTGGCACTTGAGAAACCCTTGGTTTCATTACCAGAATTACAAGTATAAAAATGACCTCACTGTGAAACTTTTACTTTGAGACTTTCACTGCGAATCCCTCAGATGCTATCTTGTGCTCCAAATGGACAGGCATCAGTAGGCTTTCCCAATTACACCCACACACCCGAAGCTCAGAACGACAGTGATAATGAAGTCCAGAGTCACTCTCTTGGGAAGTGTTATCCCTAGTCTGTGCAGCGCAATGGGACTGAGTTTTCAGAGACAGATGCTGCATTTTTTGGAGTACTGTAGATGTTAAACATTCCAGTTGGTTTTTTATCATAGGTATTTTTTTTGGGATACAATGTGGTATTTTGTCTCATTGCTGGTAGATGTTACTTTTATGTCCTTCTTGGCTCTGATTTTAGTTTGCAAGAGCTGTTTGTTCTACACATTAACACTTGTGTGACTGAAACCATGAACACCTCTGTTTGTGGATAGCTTATTGAAAACTTAAGCAAGCAATTTTTGTAAGCATGAGCCTGCTTGTACTTTATTAGCACAGAAAAGCTTATCATGTTTGTGGCCGTTGTGATTTGAGAATAAAACACTGTGCATTAAAGTCAAATTAAATTTCCTTTTTTGCAAAGAATGGTCCACACAATTGTCCAAATGGCAATCATTTCCAAATCAGGTACAGTGTATAAAATCATTTTTAAAATGAAAAATTGTTGTCCTTTTTTCTTAGGAATGAAGCAAAATACAGTAACATCAGCCGGTACATCCCTGGGTCGCCTGGTGAGTTGGAGCATTCATCTCTTTCCATGGCTGTTCAGATTGTTAGCCTAGATGTGCTCATCCAAATATTTCTGCAAAAGGGAGGCTCACTGGCTCATTGCCATGTGCTCACTCAATGATACATTACCAAAGAAAAAGGACATTTTAGTAGAGCAGTAACGCATCACACATTGCTGCAGGTTTTTTTCGTGCACAAATGAATACAACTTTGAGGGTTTCCACCCTGGAATAACAGTTATGACATCACAGTTTTGGTCATGAATATGGAAATTCCCTTTAGCATGAAAGCCAAATGACCTCCAAAAATACCCTTTAATCTGAGACAGTTGAAAATAAGGTTTAATTGAACCTCAAGGGTATTTTTTTTCAAAAGTTGAAGCAAAAACACTCATGTCATTCATCTTGATCAGACTACAGCGGATATCACCACTCGTCCAAATACATCCAAGGACCAGGACAACATCCCCACTGACGAGAAGGAGAAAGCGGACGAACCAGAGGCTAAGAACGAGGGAGACACTGCACCGGGTAAGACGCACCAGAGGATTCAGGGTCAGACCCTTATCTGTCCCTGAATCATTCTGATAAAGATGTCTGTGTTTCTTCTGGAGAGTTTGGTCAAGACCTCTTAAGGTCATTCTCCTGAGCCGTCAAGACAAAACAACACCCCCAGCCTGAAGTCAAGTCACAAGCTGTCATTTGAACTGCAGCAAAAGCATATTTTGTTATCATTTTCATCCTGTTACTTTTTGACTGGTCTTGTGACTGTCTTGACTATGACGTGGCTCTTCAGCTCTTTGCAGCACCACTTTGCAGACACCACTCACCCAGTCATAAACTTTTCAACGACATTTCCTATAACAGCGATGCACCTTGTATCCCAAGTCGGCTGTACATCCCATTTCTATCAACTTGCAGTGTGCATCATTTAATACAAACACGAAAACACACTTCCGTACATCTTTTTGTGCTGTTTGGAATGGCCCACTTTTCCATCTAAGATCACTCCATGTACTTGGTCCGTTGAAGAGTTAACGTGACAAGCTTTCCTCCTTGGCAAGTATAGTAATATTCTTCTGCAACCAACATGCATACACACCTTTCCCATGTACCTATTTTCAGCCTGTTTGTCTCACAGACAGTTAAAAGCAGGTATGGACAAAAGGACTGTTGAGTGTGAAGTTGCGCTTGAAAAGATATTTACCTTGTGAGGCCTAATTCAAGAAATTAATAAGCATTTTTCACAAAATGTACGGTAAACGGGAATTTTGGGTTCCAGATTTTTTTCAAAATGGTACCCCCCGAACATGTAGAACCACATTTGCTTAAAACAGATTTTGTTTCTATTAAAGATACAGAACTGGCGGCTGGAGAGGAGACTAGGGAACCGTTGTCTGCAAGGAGTAAGAAGTCAGGGGTGGTGACCATCACTGTAGATGACACTGAAGGTGAGCTGAAAATCAAATCACTACAGTGGAACGTCGCTATACTGAACATTAGGCTGTACCTAACATCGTCCTTGGCTCCCAATATTTTGTGCACAAAATCTACCGAACATTTATGCAGTTGCAAATCAAGCGAGATTCGCCACAGAGCAGCAGAGATCGATCCTGAGCGGTAGCGTCACTACTTTAAGAAAAACTAAATGTCAATTTTGTAACTCAAGATTTAATAGAAACCAAATATAATTAACATATACATTTCTAGAAACCTCGAACATGAATGCAGCGGAAAAACATCAACAAAACAGCGAATCATAGTATCACAAGAGGGTGCGCTGCAGTTAGACAAGAGAGAGGGCGCTATTCAACATGGCAACGAAACGTTCAGCAGTTAATTTCGCTAAACTGAACGACCGCTGTACCGAACATTTAGTGTGTACCCTGCCGTGTTCGTTATAGCATCGTTCCACTGTAGTTCCTGTTTTTCAGTGACCCTGTCTCAGAATTCAGGAGCTTGTTATCTTGTTTCAGTTTTCTTTATGTGTCTTCTTTTGATCTCTTTAGTTTTTTGTTTGTTTTCTTGCATTTTTAAGAATTCTCATCTAACCTGAAAGTAAAAGTTTTCCAGGAAGAGATGAGACATGTGACTTCACCCTACCTATACAAAAATATGTACACAATTCACTTGTTATACATGTATTGTTGGTGACCTCTCCATGAATTGTGTGTTTACGTATTTGGGGAATCGATGAAAATTGGAAAACTGCCAACATGGGGCATAAAGCTTTTTGTCTAGTTGCAAGCTAATACCACATTCCATAGTCGAAGTCAGGTGGATTTTTCCTTGTTATCAAAGGTTCAAATTTTCATCATGGTTCGTGCATCCCAGGGCAACTGCAAGGAAAATGTGATTTTATCAGCAAGGTTTTATTATGTGCACATAAATCCGCCTTCATCTTTCCTCTTGCGTCTGGTGAATTAGCCTCCAGATGCCAAGGCTTTCAAGATTTATACTGGTTTTGCCTTTTCCAAAGCTATTGAAAGAATTCATTTATGCTGTTTAAAAGTTTTGAAGCATTTGAGAACAGGAAAAAATTCCCCTATCAGTTGATGGGTAGGTGCGTGTGATGACAGGTTTTTAATTCAATCCATCATTTTCTTTGACGGCAACCAAAGGATTCACCCTAGCGCCCGATGATTTGGAAGATCCCAGTGTCTGGGATGGGATGCGTGTGGGGCAAGTGACCGGCAACGAGATCGGACCCTTCTCCTCAGTTAAGCTGGAGATCATCTTCAATCCCACGATTCCTGGCGCTGTGGACGTAGACTTTGAAATACGTTTTACGGACCCGCTTTCAGAAACAGTGAGTTTGGGTAGAAACAAAGAGAGACGTTTACTGTTCATTTCATAGAAAGATTGGTTGAGCCTTATGGTAAACTTATTACCGAAAAGTTGGAAAGTGTTTGAATACATGTTTGAATACTTCACTGTATGCCTGTCCAAGCACCATTAATACCCAAAGTCAGAAACCGAGCCTTAATAATAAAGGCTTTACATACATGTACATTTTGCCTCGCCAGATTCTACTCATCTGCCCCATTATTTTCTAGTTTACTTGTTGGAATGCTAGACAAGGAAACAGCTTGCGAATGTTACAATTTTTAGATTTCCATTCATTTTGGAAAAAAAAAAAACTTTCAGAGAATCTGATGTTACAATGCACAAAACATCATATAGGTTTTGTGCATTTGTGGCTAGGTCCTACAAAAGAGTTTAAAGGTTTCTTGTTTCAGTAATATTGTCAATTTATCCAATTTGTTTGGTGCAATTCTCACGGTTCGATGATTCAAACTGGCCACCCGACCCCGGCCAGCTCGTTTGCCAAGCGGTCAGACATCTGCAATTGTAAAGCAGGAGGTAGTGGCTTTGAATACTAACCAAGCAAACTTGCATAGTTCACCACAAGCCTGTCAGACAACCAGTATGCAGTGTTTTGGTATGGGGCAGTGTGGACATCCGGGACTCCTGCAAAATGGCAGGTACCACGCTGATGGTGACCATGGTGATATACATGTACATGTACAAGTGCACCAGCCAGTCCGAGGATCAGGTTACCTAGTCTCCTCTTTGGTCAGTACGTACGTGCACACTCGTTGCAGTTGTTTTCAGCAGTGCGGTGTAATGGCTACCCGCCATTTTGTGCAGCTCCTGGCTGTCAGCATTGCCCATACGTCAGTGCAGGGCAAAAAGTCACAGTATATAAAGAAAAATTGTGGTCAAGAATGTTGAGGGTTTCTGTTGATCTAAATTGTGGTAGATTTTTTAACCCCTTCACTTCGGGATTATTTTGA
>NW_019091491.1:905731-929951 GCF_001949145.1 Acanthaster planci
CATATGAATAACTTGTGACTTGACTTCAGACTTGAGGTCTCGTGTTGATCAGAAAGCATCTTAAAGTAAATGCCTGTACTGGAGTTATTTCTGATTACTAGCAGTGGAATTCAAAGTAAGATGCAATTGGTACTCAGTAATTAGAAGCTCGTAAAAAAGAACAAATCTTCAAAAATGATACACAAAAGTGTACAATACTTGATGAGTCTGCAGATTGTCAAAGAAACTGTTACATATACTTTAATGTAGTCTCACACTGAGTATCCAAGAGTATGATTTCAGATCCGATATGAAGGATATCCATTTCATTTCCATTGGATCATGTGCCTGGGATCTTCCGGCTGATTTAACTTAACTTTAGACTCTGCACCTAGGACCTCTCTGATGAATACACCTTAAGGTCCAGCACTCTAGATACTCCAGCTGTATGTTACCCACTTGCAGATCCTACAGCTCAAATATCCCAGATCCAGATGATGTATTTGCGCATTTTAGAAAATCCTACACTCAAGATATGCCAGTGAATGTTAGCGACCTTCACGGATGTTGTACCTCCTGTATATCAAATGTTTAGGCATTTGAATATTTCAGTATCCACCCTCAGTATATGTAACCAAGATATAGGAGAGTCATTTATGAAGTATTCAAAATATCTTTAGTTTCTTTAGAGGGCATTTGAGGATTAATAGATGCAGATATACAAGCCGATTTCTGAATTCATTCGTGCCATTTTCAGTTAGAGTGTTTAATAGAAATAAAGTATCTTGAGTTTTGTTCTTATGTTTTTAAACATATTATTTTTGTTTCACTGTTCGTAATTTATCTCAATGCATGTACAATTTGTCTGTCTATGTATGATTCAAAACTCTCAGTTTTTAGTGTTTTTAACTGCAATTTTAATTGGGGTTTTGACAGCAGCAGACGTGAAAATTTTCCATTTTATTTGTTTGAAATGGACAATAAAGGATCCTTTAATCTTTTTTATAATCTCATCTCATTCCCAATGTTGCCAGTGTAATATTTTGTGTTCTTTCCGTCGCCCACCCATTATTTCTGTTTTTGGTTGTTTGTAGTACCAAGAGGTTCTGGACATCTGCTGTGCAGCGGCAACTCTCAGCATTTGCCTGAAGGGCCAGGGGATAAGCCCCGTGGTGAACATTTCACTGAAGGAGCCCAAGCTGGATCTGGGCTACGTGCTCGCAGGAGAGGAGACCTCAGAAACCTTTAAGGTATGCTGCCTGTTGGATGTGGACCATATGGCAATCTTTCTGCAGAATTGCAGAAACAGTATGCAAGACGGCCTTTGTACATGTATATGCACAAACCGTGTCTTGACTCCATAGTGTTTTCCTAATGGGGGCATGATCTTGAGTGAGGAAATTACAAACATGGCTTTCTTTAGGCATCTCGTAGGTGGAACTGATTTCCTTTGTTCACAATTGAACTGTATGTTTTAAGTCATGTAAACAAGGTTAACAAAAGGTTGTTTTGTGCTATCATGTTCATGGTCAAAAAACCTGTATTGAGAAGTGAAATTTGCGAGACTAACGTTGTAACGGTAACATTTTGAGTTTCATATTCATGGAACTCGTGGGATAAAGGTAAGAAGTTCAACAATTTTAGTTGATTTGAGGCACTCTAATTTTTGAGTGAACACAATGACTTGCTCATTCTTTTCACAGCTAGAGAATGTGTCCCCGCTCGCTGTGGACTACGTCATCAAGCTCGCCAGCCTTTCCTTCCGGAAGCATGCTGACCAGCAAGGCTTGCCACTCTTCATCCGCCGTGACGCTGCAGCAGACGCCGGAGTGGTTGGCAAAGCCAACCTCAGTGGGAGCAGTGTCTTTGACTGTGTTCCCTGCGAGGGCACATTGCAACCAGGTATGAAGCTGGCCTTGAATGGATTTGGGGCAAGCCAGTTGCAAATGTTGAAATTCCAACAACAGAGTTTGGACATAACAGTGATTGATTTTTTGACGCAACAGTACCAGAATTTTGACCGTAGAGAAATGGAATTTACCCCACCATTAATTAGCAGGCAGAAAACCAGTTTCTGAATTTGGATATCTTGTGCACTTTCTTGTCACTCTGTTTTGCAGGTAGCAAGACGGAGATCTCAGTCTTCTTCCGCCCTGACCACCCCTCCGAGTGCTTCTCGGATGTGGCCCAAGTGGTGCTGTACGGAAAGCAGGAGGCCCATACCATTCACCTGACGGGGGCGGCCAAGTCCAAGATCATGTACCTCCTGGGAGGGGATCAGATGCAGCCGCCCGTGGAGAGCCTGGCCGTTGTGCCGGTCACAGACGAAGAAGAAGGTCGTTCACCTCCTTCCTGCTCAGTTGAAACCTAAACCCTTGTTGGATTCTCTCAGGCAGGCTTTGCAACGGAATGCAACACAGCTGAAGTGGGAACCAAAACGCAACAAAATGCAACACAGTTAAAATGAGAACCCTGAAAAATACAACAAAATGTAACAATCTCCAAGAGTAGATTTAATACTAGTAAATACTAGTCTAGGCAATATTAAGATTATGCAGTATGCTTTGCAACTTATGTTGATTATTGAACGCAACATTATGCAACCGTTGCTGTGACCTGTTCTTTTTGCAGGGTTAACAGCATTGTCAAAAGAGAGATGTCTAACGTTTTTGCTTAGCATCAGTACCCTGTCTCTTCTCAGTTTGAAACTCTTCCCGTATCTAATAAAGATGAAGTCTGTTACTTCATTTTTACAGACCCTAAAGCTCTCCCTCCAGCGATTCCAACATTGCTGTCATTCCGGGCCTTGAGCAAGGAAGACGAAACCGTCCCAGCGAGTAGGCAGCTGCAGGTGGGATGCATACGCACCATGGCCATCAGCCAGAAGAAGGTTTGTACCCTTGCTGCTGTTTGCTGCTGATTCCCACTAGGCCAGTGTCTCAAGGCTGCATTTTAACCCCCTCGTAGTTGTGCTTAATATGTTGCAGCTGTTCTGTGGTCACCTGGGGAGTCAGGCTTAAGTGGCATGAAGGCCCAGCCCACTTGACTTGATTTTGATAAATTACAAGGTACCAATTCATCTCTGGAACCTATTTTTAAGAAGTACTATGCACCCAAGGAATGAAATTCAGTTTAAAAAAAAAAATTGAAGAATAAAGTTTTTAACGACCGTTTAGCCTATATCCACGCATGCAACGTTTCCTCGGATCAGCTAATATTTTTGTTTTTCACCTCTCACTCATGCAATTGGAAACTGAAAAACACCTACCAAGTCTTGTAAAGATTCAAATTTCCTTGTTTCTTGTCGAAGTCCAAGTTGCATGGCTTTATATCACTGCATTATTTCTTGACAAAAAAGAACGCTTTTTGTTATTGTTTATTTAAGAAAGGTTGATTACATAAAGATGAAAGCGGATAAATTTTTTCAATCAATTTTAATATTTGCTTAAGAATTTTTTGAGCAGATTTGTTACCATCAATATGGTGAACATGGCATTACATTTGCGTTGGACAGCATATATTTCCCAATGCCTCCACAAATTACTGAAATTTGCAATAAAAATTTGACATTAAAAACCCAGTTCGATCCCTGGGATTGCTTTGAATGTACAGTTCGGTGAACAGGTATAGTACATATATGCATCACAGCCTTCAGAATTAGTAGTGTTTTGTTTTTTGACAGTGCATATCAAGAGAAATACCTGGGGGTGAGGTTTACAAAAGTTCTGAAGGGGTCTTCAAAAGCTTACTATCCCCTTCCCAGATTCTGGTTTAGTTTGTTTTTTTAAGCCAAACAAGTGGGAAATAAACAGTCTCAATTTGTATCACTCTTTTGAGTTTGGAAATTTCTTTTTGACAAGCCCAAAGAACTTCCATTAGGTGGTAGAATAGCCCCCTCTATTTTTGTTGAGCATCAGAGCTGTAGGGGGGAATGACTAATTCACGGACGGTTTATTTAGTGACACGTTCAACAATCCACCTATCCAAAGACTTTTACTCAGGCATTGCACAAGTCCAAATGAGGCACTTGGCTTCTCCTTTTATGGCAATAAACAAGAAAGAAATATGTATTTAAGACTCAGTTTGTGAGATTCAGTCCCAATTACAGTTGTTGAATTTGTCCATAGAGCTCAGGTTTAAATGGTTGCCATCAAAATTGAGGCATATTTGCAGTGCCCAGATGATGCTGTTTTACACGTCTCTCATTGTTTTTTATTTTCCTTGTTTTCTTATGCTTTTGCTCTCTCTAAATGTTTAGAACGGGGAGTTCTTCTTTGACAATCTGAACATGGTGACACCCAAGGGGTTTGCTGTGGACACCCAGCGCGGCATGGTGGAAGCCGGCATGACCAGAGCGGTCAACATCACCTGGACACCCCCAAAAGGGCATGATGTAAGTTCTGTTTATCAGTGTTGTCTGACTACGGACTCGAATCCAAATTCAAATCTGCTTTTTCATAGACTCAGACTCGTACATACTGGACTTGGTCTCAGTGGTAAGGACTTGAGTCCGGCAAAAATGGAGTTATGTTGATCACAGGTGGATCACTCCGATGTGACACACTATGCACAGATGCTGTCCATGTGGATCCTGATGCATCACTGTACCTACACTGGTTTCAGAAATTGTTTTGCCCATATTGTTTTATGTTGAATATTTGGTCTGGAATTAGTCCATCACTCCCTATCATGCATTGGAGATGAACATTTCGACAAGCATTTCTGTCTCTTACCTAGCCCTGGATGAGACTGACAGCATTATTACAAAGTAGATATTGAAAGCACCCAAAAAGTTTTATATGGATTGTTGTTGCAACATTTCTGCTGAATGTTTTGTTGATTTTGCATCAACCATTTTTCCTCCTCAATCTTTAATAGTCCTAGGCCGTACAGTTTCATCAGTAAAATTCAAAAGCTGGCACTAACGTTAACATTTTCCCAGCATGGAAATCCCACCAATAATTCACCTTTGCTGTGACTTCTTATTCCCCGCCCCTTCACTCCAGCCGAATATGGTTATTGAGGCCAGCATTATCTTCAACCTGAAGGGGGATGTGCTGGAGAGGTACAACCTCATCCTGCGAGCACAGGTGGTTACAGAGGAGATGCCTTCACCATAGCAACAGCACCCTAGCAACAGTTTCCTAGCAACAGCAACAAATTGAAGAACTGGCTCACTTCAACAACACTGAGAGTTTATCTCTTCAGAGTTGTTTAAATGCCTTGGATTCTAGATACGGTTCCCTAAATTTTCTAATAGTTTAGTAAGAGAATGTCAAAAATGCTGTCTCAAGTAATACGCATGCGTATGGATATGTGTACTTGTATATCAAAACTAGGAGGAAGGTTTTGAAATGGATATCTGTAAAAACTTACAATTCTTTGACATGCCTCTTCTGCGGGACGTTTCCTTTGTTTCCTTGTCGCTATGAAAGCCCAGAGAAATTAATCGTTTTCCTCCTACACACACTCTTTCAAAGTTAATTTTTTCCAGGATTTCCTTGACTCTTCATTTTGTCGTGGATAACCCTGACAACCACTGCCTCTGAAACTGTGCCTAGAGTGGCAAAGGTTGTGTGGATCTGTGCAAGTCCATGCATCTTCATTGTGGGGACCTGTGTAAGTCCACACATGTCTTTATACCCTGCATCATGTGGACTTCACTTTTTTCTGCAGGTCCTCATAATGCACGTATAAGCGAGGACACCTTTCCAGCCTCCATTTGGCATAGGTCCCAATAATCTTCAGCCAGTCTAAAGTCTTCGAATATGCCCCATTCTTTTCCTGCCACCCCACCCAGCAGAAGACAGGAGAATAAATTTAGCACCAAAGTGTTTACACGATACGTTCTAATACTCCCAGTCCAGAGTCTCATCACACAAATCCAAACACATCACCATTCGGTCGTAAAACCCCGCACATTACATTGTTATTATCCAACCAAGCACATTGATGAGCCTCGCTACCGTTCTTCAGCTGAATGGAAGAAATAGAAGTTTGAGATGGCTGAATGGGCACCGGAAGCACTTTTAACCCTAACCCCCTTGGGTGTATGTAAAATCGTATTGAAATTGGAGGATTTGGGAGTTTTAGGGTTAAGCTAGAATGTTACAACTTAGGAGCCTGGAAATTGCCCTGTGGCCCTTCTGGCGGTTGAGGCATAAGTTTGGAGCTTATTTTTTTCGAATTTTCGAATTGTTATTATGATAGTCGCTGATCAAATTTGCATGGACATAAAGACCTGTACAATAGTATGCCATTAGTTGGTTTATGACATGGAGATCGCGTGCGGCGCGCAAATTTCACATTTAATGCTGACACAGATTTAATTAAGTAAAAAGTTGTCTATGTCTATTAACGGTCTTTTTCCCGGGATTAATGTTCTTTGCTCTCCCAGTGCACTAGTGGATTTTTTTTAGAATGAGAGAAAGGCAATTTTTTCTTAGCCTATTTCGTTTCTTTTCCCTCCAATTTTTTTTAATGTAAAATCCTCCCTAAATGCAACTTCACAACCCCCTGGCCAGGATTGCCATGGAAGTTACACAAAAATTCTCAAATGTTTCGGCAGTGGCGTAACTAGGGCTGTTATGTCTAGGGGCATCCGGGGATGCACTTATTTTTTTCAAAGGGCTACCAAAAGGCAGTGAGCTGCAGCAGAGGTTGTTCATGGATTCCAAATGGGGGGGGGGGGTCATCCAGGGGCACGGGTATTCGCTGGGGAGCACGTACCCCCCCCCCATAGTTATGTCACTGGGGTTTGGTCCCCTAAAAAAAAATGGCATCCCCACCCCGTCCAAGAGGTGATTCTGGATCCGCATTTGTGTAAAGGCGCTGTACCCGTTTCAAATAGGTATCTCAATTCCCTTATAAAATGTATTTGCAGGCCCTGTGTATGTTGTGACGATGACTACTTCCACATAATATGACGACTAACCTCGTATCTAATAATGCCTGCTCCTGTTGATTCAGGTCGTTTGTCCTATCTGGGCTTGCGTAGATGCTGATTGAAACTGACTCCCGACCCCAAGGCTAAAGCAGGCTATCAAGACAGAAAGCTAATCCGAGGCGCGGTCTCTTTTCTGATTGCGGAGCGCTCTAGTATGTCTGTGCTTGTTATTAAAAAAGCGGGAAAGATTAACGTTAGAAGGGATGGGGAAAGTTAATGTGCTTTCGTTTGTGATATTTACTAACTTATATTCTGTATATAACGAGTCACTGGAAAGATATTTGGTCGCATTTTCGTGGTTTTGTGTGTTTGAACAGATTTGCTCTGTACAGGGTTAAGCGAACGTTGTCTTAAATTTTAATACCTTTGAAAAATTCTCTGAAGTGCTGTAGTGTGCGAATTTGAATTTTTAATATAATGTGTAACTGAATTTGAATATAAAGGAGTGGATGTTGGACAATTTAGTGACTGTTATTCACACCATTTGTATGATTTTGTATGAGTTTATACACACCTTGTTGAATCAATTTGACACTTTTGACACATCAATTTTACATTTTATTAATTAGTTCAAATCTTACCATAATTACACTAAAGTTGCTTTCACGAAAGGGTTATTCCATTAGTTATGCTGGAAACGTACCGTATCGATTCCAGTCGTTTCCAGTAAAGTGCAAAACGAACAAGCAGCTAGCGGCGACGGAACCTTTGGAATTTTCGATTTCGGAAAACTTTAAACTGGATTGTTTCGTATTGACAACTTCTTCGGTGTTCAAAAAGTTGAACAAGTAAGGCGAGATTGTCTGTACCTCTTTTTTTCCCCAAATTGTATTTCACACAACTGTTTTAAAAGGAAGTGACTTATCTGCAAGCTTTATGAGAAATACGCTCAATTTGCAAACCGTAGGCTGACGTTAGCTGCATGCCGATGCCCGAGTGAAGTTTGTGTAAACAGTTGGGCTCGTCTGTCTAAAGTACAGCGGCGCCAGTAGGCTCATGTAGCTATATAGATGCTAGTTAAGCTCGGCATTCTACAGGGGAATGCGTGACTGAGCACTAAAGAGGAATCCCAACACGACGCCTTTAACGTAGATCTGCGCACTTCCGCGTTTGAAAAAGAGGCTGTATGTGTCAGTTTCAATTCTTAATACGATCAGACGATTGAAAGTAAGGAGTTGAGACACAAAATGAATAAAGGAATGTTAAATTCAAACTTTTCAGGCTGCAAATTTTTGTTGAGTCTTTCAGAATGACTCGACACGTGAAATCGAGAGAAAAAACAATGGCAGTTTACCGCGGACTAACGTACCTGCGATGGTCGTGTATCTAGTGCAGTGGGCGTGGTTTTTCAACTAAAGTGGTATCACACTTATGAACCGGATACTCCATGTACTGTGTGGACTCCGCAGGCACGAGCGACAAAGAGAGCCTCGGTTTCGATGCGGATTTGCGCAGATGGCGCTAATGTGAAATCCGTCTAAGAAATCGTGTCAGTGGGGACTCCATATATAACGAAAATGCCTGGGCCTGCGGAACACTTATTCCTCGCCTTGGCAAGCCGGAAGTCCTATTCCTTTCCAACACTCAAACCCCTGACACAAAGCAACATATTAAGCGCCGCTGATAAGATAAGACAAGCCTGCTTTCGCCTAGCATGCAGTAGTACCCTACACTAAGCGATGTTTTCTCAGGGTGCATTCCACCAAATGGTTGTATTTCTGCGCGCGAGCTCATTGATATTCTGTGATCTCACGGGGTTTTTACAATAAGACAGGCCATAATCAGGAGGCATCATAGAAATATTTCTAATCTCGAATTTAGGACTGATAGTCTCCAGTTCAGGGTATTTCTTTCACAAAAAGCCCGAATCCGACCTATTTTGAATAGAGACGGGCGGCTACATTCAAAAATGAGCGCTTAGTTTTATTGCTATTTTGGGGGGTACCTCGTTCAAAGGCGAGTAATTTTTTTCGTGGCTAACCCCCATGAAATCGAAAAGAAAAGTGATATTCTGGCCATAATCTTGAATTTCCAGTGACAAAACGGAGGCCAACCTCTTCACGAGAGTCAACAGGCGGCGCTTTTTCGGTCCGATTTTGCACTGTTTTCTATTGGTGTAGCGCAACCCTCAGCGACGGATTCTCCTTTGGTAGTAACTGCGCATCGCTGGTTCACGAATAACTATGAAACGCAAGCGTTTCTGTCGCATCGCTACCAACAAAATGTCGCATCGCTACCAACAAAAATAAACACTCCCAACCAACGTGGCTCTTTTCAATCGATGAGGGGTGCTTATGCCCAGGGTTGAATGCTACAAGCCTGGTGCACACCAGAGCTCTCCGCGTTTCGCCAGCGCGGTAAGAAGCACACGAGACTTTTAAAAGCAATTACAAATCGAAGGTCTTCGAAGTGATTGTATCAGTCATTGAAATCTTCAAAATTAATTAGGTGTATTTATGGCGGTATTAATTCAAACCTTGGGATTTACATACATTGCAGTTCGTGTCAACGTTAATAAGCGCGGTTAAATTTTTTTAAAACACTTCTCAACTCGTAGATTTATGTTTTCCTTTACCCGCACCTCTTTTCCTGCTTGTGGTATTTTGTTTCTGCGGGTAGAAAGTATTTGAAAGCTTTTATCGAATTTATTGTACTGATAGAAACTGAAAAAAAAGTCGGAAAAGGTATCAGAACGAAAGTGCTGGATTCTTTAAACATTGAAAACAGTATTCTTTTTTTTAAGTTTACACCTTAGAGATATCCACATTACATCACTACCCTTGTAGGGTACCCCTCCCCCACAGGTATACCTGTGGATACCTATCTGTTGGTATAGGCTCCAGGAACACCATGTTCACGCATGAATTCGCATCTACTCCCAATCGCGCCCGGTCTTGTTCAAAACTTTCTGCAAAGACGATTATATACAAAGCCAAGGGTTGCAATCTTCACTGTCATTTTACTCCCTCTCTCAGGGAAGTGTGGTCAGAAGGAAACATACGAAAAGAGTGAAATGAGACAAAAAATAACATCCAAGAAGACGATATTAAAAAGACATGAAAAGGAAAAACCGAAGAGCACTCGGAGGAACACCCCAAAGAAAGAAAGATTCTGTCCAAGGGCTCTCCTAACTGAAAAGTTTACCTTAAATTTTGAAAGACATTTATAGTGCAAAAGTCCGTTTATAATTCATGCTGAACGGATACCAAGGTTGTCGATGGCCCTGTAACGCTGTGATCAACGGACCGAGTTGCAACATTGGAAATTCTTCTAAAAAGAATCTCTGTGCCCCCACCCCCGTTTTTAGTTGGTTTCTTCATATTTTTGTGAATAATTACAAGACAGGACGTTTTACTGCGGAGCCACATTTTTTAATAATCTGTGTCAAAAAATCCTTTTAATTTTTTAAATAGATTTTGCGCTGTATCAAGTAACTGATTGTTTTTATCATAAAAATGTGTTGTCCATGAAGCCAGGTTGTGGTCGTCAGCGCGGTATAAAATTGGCTGAAGCCAGTTACGATCTGAGGGACAGCCAGTTCTGTGTCAGTGTAAAACCTGTTTCAAATGAAATCCTAATTAATTGCTTTGCTAACAATGAAGACCAACTTGAGGTGTCGGATCCGGCGGGAGAGGAGTCTTTTCTTTTCACCAACGACAAAAGTAATTCCGGATGTATGGCTTGAGTGGGAAAAGTTAAACTGAATTTTAGACCTTGAGGCATTAATTGGAAATATTTATTGCAGGCATCAAAAATTGACTCACGTTTGAAAAAGCTGTACGATTCTAATTTGTATTCTCGATCCTGCCATTTAAAAACCATGTACATAATATATAAGAAGATCAATAAATCCACAAGGAAATAATAATTGATGGTAAATTTGCTGGTATAAGTTTAATTCAAATTCTAATTTCAACTTTGTGATCTCGATAGTTCCAAAGTATCGTGTAAATGACATTTCAAGTGATCTTTTTTTTTCTGGGTTGATTGCTGTCAGTATATTTGTTTTCCGAGGTTTATCCCACACGCAGTTGCGGTGCGTCAGTGTGGCTGGAAGTCCTTAAAAAGAGCCAAGCGCAAAGCCAACATTCTCATTGTGATCGTGAGTTCGAAGACGTGCCACGATGATGCTGTCACTCGCCCTCTGCCTGTGCCTTACCTCGTCGGTGTTTGCTGGACCAGCGGTGGTAAGTGTCCCCATTGATTTGTGATAGTTCTTGACTAGCACGATAAATAAAAACAAAAAACTTTGGAGATCACAAAACACGTACTTCGTAACGTCGACGAGGATGCCAGACTGTTAACGGGAAAGAAAACCTGTTGGAAGACACAGAATTAGCAAAGACCTAAGACAGTGCCTAAGAGGCACAGGATCGTTAAAACTTGTGTCAAATATTTTTGTGTCTGAAGAGCTGCATGACTTTTGATTAACGAGATATGCTGATGAGACTTCTCCTTCGCCTGAGAAAGACTAAAATCCCTCGAGCAAGATCTCATTGATGCCGTTTAAATTTCCGCCCTCTTGTTTTTCCTTGTTTTCAATTTTGCAGCCACACCACAGGTTCGACAATGAAGAACTTCAGCGTTACTTCGGTGTCGACAGCCACGAGAAAGGTCCGAGTCTACTCCTTCATATCACTAAAAACCGTTGTCAGATGTCACTTACAGTGACTCACTTTAAATTAGTGAGTCAGAAATACAAAATCTCAGTTTTAGTATTCAGAGTTCAAATGACTTTATAAATCCATAATATGCATCTTTGTGATTCTCTTCGTCTTCTGGTTTTAGCACCTGAGTACGAGATTGTGTACCCACAGTACGTGACTGCCGACAGCAAGCGCGATATGGGTCGCAGTGCCGTTGCAGCCTCTTACCTTGACGTTCATGTTGAGGCATTCGGTGAGGCCTTTCACATGGCATTGGAGCACGACGACAGTAACTTCAAACCTGGACTCGAGGCTCATTACGTCACTGAGGAGGGAACTATCAAGGTGCCTGTCCGCACAGACTGCATTTACACCGGCAAAGTCGTTGGGGAAGTTGACTCCCTCGTGTCGGTCACCACTTGTGCGGGTTTGGTAAGTTTGATACACAGGAGTTTTTCCTGCACAAACCTATACGGCTGAGAACGAGGCATGCTTTCAAAACAATTTTAATACCGTGCTGAGCTGTTCATAGCTTTTCACGCGGTAGGACATTGTTGCTTGGATACTTGTAAACTAAAACAGAAACCTTTCGCAGAGCTAAAGGAAAGCCTGGCTAAGGGCCTCGCCAGGTTTTAAGCGATTATCACCACTGACAGTTGCCTCGTGGGAATTATTGAACAAATTATTTGTGTTAGGCTCTTACAGTTGAAAACATAACTAAGCATACGGAAGAAAGAATGGATGCATTTAAAAGCTATCTGGCAATAATTGGTTGAAAAGGTCCATTTCCTAATTGCAAGCACATACATTTAGGAAAGGGGTCAGTGTAACGATGTTTAGAGATATATCGACGGTCTTTCTAGTGAACATGTGATATACCCAAACAAAGATTTTTCATTGAGCCAGCAGAGAAATCACAACCGTATACTGGTTAGGGACAGTCTTGAAAATTGTACCCTTCATCCTTGCTAAGATTAAAATACATAAAGCCAAGGTACATCTATATATTTCATATACTTCTGAAGTAAGACATGCTTCGAAAGTATCAATACCTGCAATATTTGTAATTAATTACCTGTTACGACCATGGTGGCTAGGTCTTCTGACTTACATGGGTAGACTGATATGCAGTGAGACGATTCTTCACCCTTGATGATGTGCATATATCAATATAGTCCATCGGAAGACTCAATAACCAAACGGACAATAATCACTTAGTTATAACCACTTTTTGAAGAAAATCATTTCAAGGGAGCGATACCTAATTAATTGCTTGAATGTTTTTCGCTGCGTGCCATAATGCATCCCTTTGGTATTAAAGAACACCGCATGAAATATATCACACCACCAAATAATAAGTGACGTTAGATATTAAAAAAAATTAACACACGAAAGTAGGAGACTGAATTCATCTTTTATATCCTGTTTTATTTTCGGTCTTGACCGTTTTCTTAAGAGTTTTTTTCCCTCGCTATTCCTGTTATGACAAATTATCTTACACTTTTTTAACATTTGGCACCAATCCTGTTTTACACTGTTTAAGCCATTTCAAATTCAATAACAGAATGTTTCAAAGACGAGGAATTTTACATGGGCAAAATATATCGACTTTGCTTGCACAAAGAGTTGTACCTTGTTTTTCCTGACACCTAAGCGCATATTTCTTTATTTCAATTTAATTTGATTACATCGTTTTCGAAGGACTTATGACCTCAATGTGCCACTGTTCCTTCAGCATACCAGATGACCATTCCGAATGGTCGACATGGTCAAATAACCGCACAGAAACTCCAAGTAAAAAGAAAACAGATCTCAGCAAGTGTGCCAAAAGAAGTATTCGGAAATTCTCAATCTTAATTAGTCAGGAACCAGGCAGTTGCAGGAAATGTAACTGTGGGAGAAATATCCATGCAAATTGCGTTGCTAAGAAGTCAGGTCATTTGGCGACTTTGTCGTAAAAATGGGCAAAACTCAACAGCAAGACATTGAAACTACCAACTTGAATTCGAAGACTCTGTAGTTCACGATATCATGCTACACTCACTCACAAATCGATTTTTGCCCTTAGCAATACAGCCTTTCCATTGATCAGTCCTCTTAATTTCCCCTCAAAGATGGCAGTTATGAATCATGCCTCTGGACCGACGTACATTGAGCCGTTGGATGACGAGCACGCTTTCAAGAGAGACATTGGGCGTGGCCTTCCCCACGTTGCCTACAAGAACCGACCAGATAATGGCGCCACTTGCCCAGTCACACGTAAGTATAGATCGGGGCTTATATGCTTGGGGGTTGTATTTGAATTCCCACCATACCAAAATCAAACCTTTAGAGACACTCTTAACCCACATACTAAAATGTCCTGTTATCATGCCTGCATCGGGCAGAAAATGGTTTGTAGAAAATTTAAAAATGTCACATGAAGCAACTATACAATTTGTGTAGCAAATAGTTATTTTATGTAAGAAATGATTTACAGTAGGGTTGATTAATTTACCAAACTTGATATTCTAAATACTGGCTCTTTGCAAATGGATGTGCTGGTCATGAATCTCATTTGTTACACAACATTTCTATGTAGTTGGTTCAGCTTTAGGAAACCTTGAGACGAAATGAGAATAGCACCCACAGTTGTACAGTATTTTCTCTCTTATGAGCCCTTATGGAAGTTCCAACACGGCGTCGTAAATAGGCTGGAAGTAACAATTTCAACTCGTGTCGAGTACTGTGAGCGTTGCCATTGGCAGCCTTCCACGTGACATAGAAACTGGACAGCAATCTGGCCCGCAGCACATTCTGAACAGGAATTATGCCAGATGCAAATTTCGAAACCACAACTTCTAACGTCGAGTCCTGACAAACCTGTTTATATGTATTTCGTCCGCGCAGTCGGAGTTCGGTATCGACTAAGCTAGTTTACATGAATTTCGTTCGGGCAGTCAACGTTCGGTGTCGACTAGGCGACTGTAATTTTATGGTAATCCCCACCTCTTCCCATTTAAAAATTCTTGGAGAAAACCAAGGTACAGTACCCAAATGAAAGGTTAAATAACATTTTGGTGGCTCACTGTTACTTAATTTTTCACAGCTGACTCTGAGTTTGTAGTGTACGAAAACAAAGAGACTAATGACGATAAAGATGACGTCGACCCAGAATCCACCAAGTATCTCGAGCTTGCTCTTGTTGGTGACGCCGTGCTGTATGATCTGCGTGGAGGAAATACCCAGCATTGTTTGACAACACTTTTCAACGCGGTAAAATGTATTTCTGATCCGTGTATGTAGCATTTACATTTTATTCCTACCTTAGCTCTGCCATCCGAAAGATGACCTCGAGGTGATTACTTGCGACCTTGATCATGCTTTGGAAGTGTATTACCTGTGCTAAAATTCAATTTGATATTTGTTTTGACACAATGACGGACAACGGTGCTTGGAATGTGTCAGCTACAAACTAAAGAACAATCAAAATCCGTGACTTTGAGGTGTTGATTGGTCTCGCTTTCACCAATCAAATGGGATAGCCTATCATCCAGTCACGTTAATTTGCACGGCATTATTCTTTGTTCAGATGATTTAATGAAATTTAGATGCTTTTTAACAATGGTATTAAGAAGCAGGAGTTGGAATTTCCAAACTTCGACTGGATTTATTGAAAAAAAAAAGGAAAATAGTACCAATATTTTTATAAGTTTTCTTTCTTTGTAAATAGGTGAAGAACGTCATGCAGCTCAGTTCTTTGGCTGGAAGCAACCTTGTGCCCCAACTGGAGAGCATGATCATCTTCACATCAGCACAGGTATGCGTAATATCATCAATATTACCCCCACCGAACAAACGTAATTAGTATTTGTATGTCAACACCAGTTCTGTACTATTAGACGAAGTGATCATATCTTAAAACTAGTTGATTAACTAGTAATTAATCATAGGAGCAAGGCAGACGTTTTGTACAAATCGACATTTCCCTTTTTTGTGGCGGATAAAGTACAGATTTTTTTGAACTTGGACACCAAATGTGTTTATGTACTCACAACAATTTACAATAAACCGGTGAGATATATGACGATCTATATTTTAGTATAGTCTTTTACCCTAAATTGATGTAGATACCAACCTCCCAAGGCGTCCAACTATTTGTAAAATCTGTTCGAAAATGGCAAAAGTTTATACTAAAAGTGACCAACATCTGGGTAATTTACCGTTGCCCAAACTTTTTATTGCCCACTATTTTTACAGTTTATACTTATGGTGTATCATAAAATTAATTTCTATTTTTTTTATTACAAGGTATCTCAAGACTATAGCTAAAGAATCCAGGCATGAGTCAGGCATGACATTGAAATTCAAGAAAACGTTTAATTCAAAAATTTTTGGATTTTCGACCTTATGGTGATCAACTGACTCAATAATTAGGCCTTTTTACCAGAAAGCAGAGAAGTGCACCGTAGATAGAGACTGAAATTGAGAAAAGTAATTCAGATTTTATTTCATAGTTATTCAATTTATTTGCATGCACGCATGTGAAATGTTGTAAAAATGAGCCCTGATCGAGCTGGACCACTGAAGGGCGCAATTTTGGTCGGATCTGCACTTCGCTGATTTATGAACGACAATGAAATGCACACGTTACTGACGCGTCGTTGCCAACAAAATGAACAATACGACCAACATGGCTTGTTTCAACCGAGGAGAGTGTGGGTCTGCTGAACGCGGATAGACGTACACATAACAAACACAATCGTTTTTTTTTTCTTCACAGTCGGGACTGAACACCTGCCCAGACGCCTCACAGTCGATTGGATATGCAAGGTCGTGGCATAGTTCCGTCAGTCGTTCGTGGGACAATGCCGCTGTGCTCACTGGGTAAGCTGGCTAGTTTCACATGACATCTCGGCTGTAAGCTGGCTGTGGCACTGTACTGTCCCATTCGAGACACCACTCCTCCGTGCCGCCTGTGATGTCTAACACAGGCGGCAGTGGCTGAGGCTGTCTACAGCGGTGTTATCTATGGAGCGAAAACTCAAAGTCGTAGTCCTTACAACCATTAGGGACACTGTCAATGTGACTGACTGTAAAGGACCACCAGCGATGGGGCGATGTCCAGAATTTGTTTTAAACAAAAGACTGGGCCTTAACCAATTTTGTTGAATACATAACCCTTTCCAGCATCAACTAAAACTACATGAAAAACTACATGAAGAAAAACAACTGACTATAGCAAGATCAGACGTTCGGAACACCGTACTTAGTGCTCCATCGGCTGAGCAACCCATGCAGCCCCAGTTGGATTGCTCTTCCATGTTGGTTCTTGTGAATTTTGTTTTCCTCTGGGGGCGCCATTCAAGCTAGGAAGCCAGAGCTGTTGATAAAGAGAGCTACAATACGAGTGTCTCTATTTGTTGGAACCTAATGGTTTATTCATTGCGTCAGTGCACGTCCACAATTAACGCGAGATGTCCCTCGCGAGTCCATGCGCGTCCATGCGCATGTAACTGTGGCTGCTACCGACACTAAAATAGACTTGCCCCGGCACTTTTACTGTTTAAAGCATTTTCAGCTTGTACGCAGGACATCATACAACCTCGTTTGTCTGGTTCCCAGACATAAATAATAATACAGAAAAGGCGTCATCTGAAAAAGGGTACCCCAATGTGGGGAACTAAAGGGGACTTCTTTATTGTACATTACTCAGCCAAAACACGTAAAGATTACGCAGTAGCAGGATTCCACTCGACTAAGAAAGTTTGGTAGCTTTTGGACATCGTTTTTTACCAAATAATAAACTTCTTTATTTTGCTGATGCGCAGGTCTACGGCTACGCGCGCGCTAACCAGAAACCACAGACTTTTTGGCCTTGGCTTGGGATCAATAGCCCCAGTACACAATGCAACTTGGACAGCTGTGTACGGAAATCACTCAGAAAACCCAAGGATACGACATTCTATTGTGAGCATTCTGGACATTGTTTATGGGCATTGTATTTGTTTTGGTCTGGTATGCAATCCAATGAACTCCGACCCCCATTGTAGCTTGGCTAGGCCAACTATAAGTTTGTTGTTTAACAACCCTACAGATGGGAAATGAATTCCGGAAGAACCCTTGGCATAGCCTACGTTGGCAGCTGTGGCACCAGTTATTCCATCTCCGTTTCAACCTTCCGCAACCTTGATACTACCAACGTGCTTGCTCACGAGATCGGACACAAGTAAGCACTTTTCATTTTCAACAAATTCAAACTTGTGCATGTATTTATCCAATTCGTTATGAATTGATTATCGTTCCGTGTCATCATTATTTGTCAACGGGCCCATAGATACAGTAAACAGAGTGTATAGAAAACAACAAAATATCTTTGGTTTGGGTTTTTTTTCGGAGATTGCGTTAGTTTTACACCAAAATGCCTCGTAGCACCTTAAAGCCACACATTCCCTCTTTCCAATGATAATGTTATTTATTCACACGCAGTCATGGATGGCTGAATGATCATTTTTTTGGGGGGGGGACGAGACAAAGAGGGCTTGGAACCAAGTTTTCACTTGAAATGATAGCAAGACTTTGAATTGCTAAAGAAGCATGAATATGAATATTATGAATAATAATGATTGTCAACTCAATGTGTGCGAATGACACGTGCACACCGAATGTACGTGCAAGGATTTGGACATCGTGTAACCCATAATACTTTGCGTGTCTGTCATGCTGACGCATTTCCCTACCAGACTTTTTGAAAGGCATCGGAACCTAGGCTTTCCAGCTTCCGATAAGGGTGGTAGGGAGTAGCGTGCAAAAGTGTCAGTGGCAGGTGCAAGACGATCTTCATTTGACAGAGGGTACAGCCCAAGATGAAAACACTGATCGTCACACGGAAAAGGAATCACAGAACCCTATTAAAGGCTCGTAAAATGGCTCTAGGAGTTACTGCACGTATTTTAGGTCCACCGTTGTGCTGACATTGACTAATAGTTTTTTATTATAAAGACCAAAAGTTAGTATCAAGTAAGGTTCGAGATTAATATTGGTACACGGTCTGTCTATTACCCTGAATTTCTTCCACCACAGTCTGAGTATGCAGCATGACAGCGATGGAAATAGCTGCTCGTCTAGTGGTTACATCATGGCCGCCATTGTGAATGATCACCGCGCAGATCCCAATTGGTCGTCGTGCAGTAGAAGTTACTACAACAACTTTGTCGGGTTAGTACAGGCACAGCTAAAGAATAAGATTTTGTCAAAATTAAATTTTTACTGGGAGCTGGGTCGTTATAGCAGGATATGGGTTCCAACAATCCAAGTTGAAAGTGGAATTTTTTTCCAAAGGAGTGGGTTACACGCATGCGCCCAGCAGAAATGTTTTGGAACTCACTGCCTTCTACCGGCTACATCTGTTAACTTGTGGTTAAGTGCTCTTGGTTGAAAGGGCCTATATCAAATGCATGTTTGTTTTCCCATTTTAAAAGGTATTTTGGTACTAATTGCTTCATGCGAATGCTTGGCATACTGACGAGCAAATCTGTAACATCATGTCAGGAACCAACGTTAATCTTGTATTAATTTGTGCACAAATTTTACCGAATTTTTTGCAAAGGTGCAGTCTTAAACTTCTTTTCTTTTGTAAATCAGCTTTTTATAAATGTAAAAAAATAGTGTAAAGGAGAAAACATGATACACGTATGTAAACGAAAAAGGGCTTCATTTGAAGACACTCGGTATTTTTGTTGCTTCATATTTACAGGAGCAGGTCCTGCTACAACGACTCTTAGATCACGAGATCGGAACTCCGAGCGCCTTCCATTTTAACACCGCGCGACAACTTACAAGGACAAAATGAAGTGTTTGGTAACAACGGGTTACCAGTTATAAGGATACTGTAGGTCATTGTTTATGTCCGATTTGTTTACCCTTTATACGTAGCGATTTTATGGGCAATAACTGTATATATTTGTACATAATTTTTGAATTAGGTGAAGGGAATAATATTACGCAACACTGAATTCGTTGTTTGTTGTGTTTGTTCATTGTCTCTGGTCAGAAGAGAAAAGACTCGCAGGATAATGATGAGCTAATAGAAGCCCAAAGGCTCGTTGTCAAGCAAAATTTCCGTGCCACCCCTGCCCACCCTGCATTTGAAAGTTTGAGATGTTCATTGCCCATCAAAATAAGGCTGTTCCTGGGGGAACCTTTCTCCCTCCGATGCTGAGTACACAAAGTTGTTTATAGAGCACTGCCAACTTCACACTTGGTAACCAAAATGGCTGCTCTTTATATGTGCAGTACAACATGCAACTATTGTGTGCTAATTGTTCATGTGCACTTACGAATAGTACACCATTTTGGTTCCAACGATTGAGATACGCATGTCGCAACTCACTCTTTAAACAGCTCTGTGTTCAAGAGGGTAGCGCCAGCTTTAGATTTGGGAAACAGGATGGCTTTTTATTATTTATTCGGTAGAGTAGGCGACTATTGTATATATTTGAACGCACTGGCGTAAAGTAGTTGCATAATTATAATAATGTATATTCTACGAACTATATGGCAGTCATCTTTCCGGTAACTGCTTTAATCGCAGCGGGATAGTACAATGAAAGTACAATAATAGAATGAAATCTCTCACCTGGAAAATAGCTCCCATGCAAAAACTCTATTACTCCCTCAGGCTATTGGGACCTCCGTGCCGTGCTAGAATGCAGCTTGTAGAAAAGAACCAGACTTCGCTTATCCAAGTTACACCTCATACCTTTTGCTGGACCATACTGTCATTGCATTTTCAGGTCGCTGTCGGTCATGGCAGTTGCAGAGGGGGGGGGGGAATCCGGAAAACGTGAGAAACAAAGAGAAAGAGTGCCCGGCAGGCATCAGAAATGAAAACAAAAAAAGGAAAGATAAGAAAACAAAGACTTCATTGCCAGTTTTCATAAAATTCCTTCCAACACGTCCCATCCTCCGCGGACAGTTTGTTGTTGCGGAGTGTTGCGACCCCACCTTTGGGAAAGAGAGCTTTATATAGCCCACTCCAGGCCACGCTTATACTGTGTTTACTCCCAAAGAGAGGACATGGGTACTGTTATCTCAGGAAATGTCAGCTGTTTGATCAGAAATAATTTCGGCAATTAGCGCTGGGATTTTCTTTGCCGGTGTCTTCTTTGACAGTTTATGGATTCCATCATCAATGTGCCAGACACGGGGGCCCTTCCTACCAAAGGAATCAACGCCTAAATGCCTTTTTAGCCCTCACAATCAGCCACTGAACTCGTGTCCCTTTTTTACCAACTCTTGTAGCTGCAGGGCCCTCCCTTCAACCTCTCACTTGAACGAACATGTAGAAACCTGAGAAGTACGGTGGAATTCATAGAGGCAATCTACATTCACAGAATAACGTAAGCCCCTATAACAATATCCAACTCTTCAGTCATTCTTTCACTTTCTTTACAATCAACCTCTTATCAAATCTCACACCTCACAACTGTATCTTGTTTCTAACAATAAATGAAATTTTAACTGTATTCGGCAGGGCAAAAACTACTTTGATGAACAAACTATTAATTCACACGATTATCCAGTGAATTTGACTTGGATTTAATTTTGTTTAGTTGGCAAAGCATCCGAGAGGAGACACATCATTGTGCATTTCGTTTCAGGCTGTGCACATTTTCATCTCTTTCCATTTCTTTTAGATTGTCTCAGGCTTGTTCGGTTTTTTTTTAAATTATGATCTTCATACTCAAGTTGACTGTAGCCCACCTGCGGATTTGAGAAAGCTGTGCTTGGCGCTCTGATACTTGCATTCAGGCAACTGTTCATTTTCCACACACCAAACTTGCCAAGATGCTCATTCGCGAAAAAGGCTACCTTGACAAACCCCTGCAAATATTTGCACCGGCACAAACTCCTGTCAACCATTTCGCAGTATCTAAATTTCTGTGGTTTCCTGAAACAGAATATGCTAAAGCAGCAGATAACCATTACACCATATTATGCACAATTTATGTGTTTTATTTATTAGTGTTATATACGACTTCAGTTGTTAGCCATCGTGAAGAAGTTTCAAGTTGAGGTACTAGAGACGTTATCACCCATGTACCACAGCGAACAACACTCATGTTCTCGTGATCCGATACATGCAAAGTTGTGGCATATCACGTGATCGATGATCGGCCATCGGTACAAAAAAATTGACAGAAATAAATTTACCACTCTAAAAACAAAAATTCAGTTCAGATTTAGATAATCACGAGCTAAAACACGCAGTAGTAAGCCTTTTGTGAGATAAATTTGAATAAATCCTGGCACACTTAGTTATCTGATTGAACATAAACATAGCAGCGTGAGTTCCTAAGACTAAAGACACTACTGCAATACCTCGTAATTCAGGGAAAGCTTTTGCATAGCGACCGCCATCTCTGGCATGGACTGGTTCTTTTGTGCCCTTCTTATCCATTGAAAACAGTGTATAGGTGGAAGGCGTCTGAATTATGTAAATAAGCAAAAGCTTTTCCCGAATAACGAGGTTACAGCAACAGTGTCTTTTGTCAGTCAAAACTCTAAATGCAAAGACAGACACTCAGCATACGTATCAAGAAAATTTCGATTTTGTTCCACTTTGGTCCTCAGTGGAACATTGGGGCATTGTCATTTTTCCACAAACAGATGCAAACTATTCGGCTAATGTTAGTTCTGAATTAATTAAAGTTTCCGGAATGGCCTAAGGAATTTCTTGTTTGCCTTCCCACAAACAGAGGAACAATGGAGAGAACCCAACGGGGGCTCCACAAACGTCAAAGGAATGACAAAGCAACTTGAAGTCGCAGTCAAGCGATTCAGCTGCGGTATTATGATTAGGACACAAAGCATAGGCCTCAGTATGTGGTGTGCTTTGCATGGGCATTTTTGTCATTGTTGGAACCGTGAGGCGCGCTCGCGCAGCGCAGAAAGCATTGGGCAAAACATCGTTGAAGGGCACAATGCGTTAGATGACTTGCCCGCGATCAGATACTTTTCGTTAGGCCTTCAGCCACAAAAACTACTTTAGATTTTTCATTCATCAATATAAGCTTTGTTACCACGCTTTGATTTTTATCGCTCCATTGACCTTGCAATTGGCCAAGATGATGAGGAAATGGCTTTTCTCTGGAACTCGTTCGGCAATTTTACCCGTGGCCTTGTGCAGCTGCGTATCTGTCTGCTTTCACTTTAGTCTTTAGTCAGGCACGCTTATATCCACCCAGGAGCAGTTCTCTGACTAAAAAAGGAATTCAGCAAGATTTTGCAGAATGATCGGAGAAACACCCGACTCTCTATGGAACTTAAAGCACATCTCCATCCACTGATTACAGACTGAAAACATGGACGAAGTCACAGCAGGGTATTATTCAAGAAAATAGTATGATCCATGGTCTCCTGTAAGGATGTTTGTCAGTGGAATAGTGCAAGCACACGGGTGCCACCAGAGACCCATCCGGTGCTTTCATGCTCTTGATGTTTGCAAGGGAAATGGCGAGACCATCAGGACAAGCAGGAGGGTTACGAAGGACTCGTGGCAGTTCTCTGCCAGAGGACACCGATGAGTCCTCTTTGGAGTAATTTGTTTCACTGGGCTGAACCCGGGGTGTAGAATGGCTGTGCTTTTGATCCAGATGTTAATTTGTTCACTGATTCCCCAAGCACGTTTAACATCGAGCATTTTGGGAGTGTGAGGGTGTAGCACAATCTTCCTCTCTAGTGAAGTCTCCTACTTCCAGCATTTTGACGAGGTGCAGGCAGTAGCACACAGAGTTCTATCAATGAAGATGCTTCGCCTTGATTTGCCTCAGAGGCTGCGTGCCAACTTCTGTCATGTATGCGACATGAAGGTATTTGAGGTGATTCGGTATTCATGACCCTATAGATGGACTCCACAAATGGATGTTTTTGAGTACTGATGGCCCAGTTATTTCCTAGCGATTTGGGGGTGTCAATGCATTCATATGTTTTTTTAATGTATCATCTCTGGATCAGAGCTAGGGATATTGTTAAATTTGTATATAGGCAAATATGGAACACCTTGTAACAGGGAATTTAAGGTGGGGTATGGTTGAAGTTCTCTATGCTCACGGGTAATCGGATTTCCGCGCCACAACCTCGAACCTATTCTTTTGTATCAAATATCTGGTGAGTAAATATTGTGGTTGGAAATCCCTGTTCAGGGCGAGAACGAGCCTACAATAACTCTGAATTACTGACAGGAATACCATTGGCAAGGGGTGGTTAAACTGCTTCAACTAGTGACTTTTAGAGTGATCTCAGTAGTAAAGCTTTTTGTAGGGTGAAAGTTGTAAATTTGCAAATCTGTATTTTAATACTAACATAGGTCTACAAGCACACTCGTCACTTTTACATGTATGTAAACTAGATAGTGAACTAGATAAGCTTGCGGTAGCACCATGGATATATCCCTTTTTGAGTATGTGGTAAACTGAAGAAAACCGCTGGTACTCAATATTTCGGACAGAATGCTCTGTCCGTCGCCGGGAGACTAACTTCTTCTTTATAAAGTATGTAGAGGGCAGTGAGGTGTGGGGAGTATGCTAACTCAGGATCCAACTGGTGGCTGGGTACGTGTATGCTAGATTAGAACTGGTATTTTAATACAGTTGGCAGCATGTAGATC
>NW_019091491.1:933298-1029729 GCF_001949145.1 Acanthaster planci
TTAGCATCTCGGAATCACGGCGCTACACCTAAGTGGTGAGATTGATGACCAGCTACAGACTACGGGAGGCAGGACCATGGGTTCTAGTCAAACAGAGAGGGCACAGTACGAAACTCTTGCAACTCAAATCGGTTGGGCCGTGGTGGGAGGGCTTGCCCGGCCGAGGCTACAGCTGCATGAACTAGTACCCTTTGGGCCAGTTCAGACCACATTAGGTTCGAGCTGAGCTACTTGGACGTTTCGCGCACTTCACCATAAGGACGATATCGAACCATACTGTGACGTGACCTGTTAACATGTAATTGTGAAATAGAGACATTTCTATATTTAGAAGTGTAACGTTAACATTTTATCGTCATATCTCTATTTCTAATATCTGTAATAATACATACATGGACTGGCAATGTACCAAAAGAGGGTCATATTTCCCTTTGGCCTCGGGGAATAGGGCCCTCTTCTGGTCAATCATAGTCTCTCGGGGACACAGACGTGCAGTCGTGACCGACTTTGGCCATTGCCAGTCCATGTGTTTTATAACACATCTCAAACTGGATGAAATATTCTTTCAGGGTTTAAATTCAACGTTTTAAAATGAGCCCTTGCAACCTCAAGAGAGCGCAATGACCAGTCAAAAAATTTCAAGGCCAGTACCTGCAAGGGTACTATAATCTCTGGTATTGACTGCACGCTCAATGTCAGTGACTCTGACGCCAAATTTATTTACTACCCCTACATAAGTGAACCACACGTGACATTGTATCTCGGCCAACCAGGACAAAGAACCAGGAAAAGGTGTGTTACAAATATCTCTATTTCACTACTAAATGTTAACCTTGAACGTTTATTGTTGTGGCGTGCAAAGTTAAAAAATATAGAGTTAAAAATAGAGAAGATATCTCTATTTTTAAAGAGATATACATGCACATATATATTTCGGAAGAAATGTCAATTTTGCACGAGCCATACCGCTCAAAAATCGGTCAGCCACAGTCTGCATGGCGCGCGGTATTCGGCAGTGCGCATACACAATTATTCATGGTAACTTGAGTGCGTTAGGTATGCTCTGATTTTGGGGGGGGGGGTAAGGCTGCCAGGTTTTACGAGACTGGTTTCCAGGCGGTTCATCTCTTGTGAACATAGCGCCCTCTACTGGTACCACTTTTCGGCTGTGCTCGCCAGCGCATGTCGCCTACACGGTGCACCGGCCAAAACCTTAAACCGGTCTTGGGGCAAGACTAGGGACAGTGCCGCCGTGGTCACTGGGTAAGCTCGTCAGTTGAACACGTCGCAAATAGCGAATGACATGTGACTAGCTCTCCACAGATCAAGATACAGAATCTGTGAGTGAGGTGCTAGAATGTCTTTTTTAGCTATCTTCTTGCGCACGGTCAAAGATCTATGACCACTGCAATGTGTACAGACTAATACCGTGTGCAAGTAGCACGTCACGCGCATTCCGAAGCGCTATGAACGCTGCAGAGCTAGGCTTAGGGGTTTTTTGGAACAGTACAAAGCTTTCAACCTATTTCGTATTCAACTGCAATAGACACAGAGAGCTAAGGAGGATGACACTGATTTTTTTTACACTCGTACATTTTTCAATTTACCCCAGCGCTGCGCGACATGTCCGTACGCGAAGGCTTTCAGAATAATGAATAATATCATAAAATAAGTCAACTGATTGAAGTTGTTTGGACTAGTGAGTTCCTAAGAAGGAAATTTAACTCATCGTACTTAAGGCATAATTTAGGGACCGAGACGAGTTTTACTCCAACTGGACAGTTTGATAGAGGATCCGTCATAAGAAAAGAAGGCAGTATGCAAGCGTTGACATATTCAAATAGTAAGAGAAAATAATGAAAAAAATCACTACACACGGATTGACTGCATGGTACTGTATACTTACGTCCCTTTTTCGAAAAACATCCATATTTCCTCATTATTTGCAGATGAGAAGTCTATGGTACCGTCCAAATAATGTATAAATAATTTTAATAAATAATGAGTAATGAAATTTGGAATTAAAGGCTGGCTTCTATCAGATAAACTACACGTTGGTGTTCATCTGAGAAATTCAACTGTATTATTCTGTCTTCATGGCAACAGCAATACACTAACACAATACAAATCTAACTTTAAGTACAAGTAAAACGTACCAGATTTCCTGGCAGACAAGTAATTTTAAGGGAGAAAAATTGTCAAGGAAGATCTTATAATAAATTAGTATGATGAATTCCAGTAAGTTTCTCACAAACGATCGTTTTAACCTTTCATTAAAGTTCATTGGTTGTCCTTTATAAAGGCCTATATACATTTGTCCGTTTGAGAATAATTTAGATATTTTCAAGATGTATTTTTGCGTTGGGGAGAAGTTAATTATATATAAAACGGGTTTGCCCTTACCCAACGTATATTAATAAGCACTGTATGCTCAGTGCTTGCCCGAGAGCTTGCGAAAAAAACCTCACAAGCTCACTCGGGTGGGACTCGAACCCACGACCTCCTGCTTACTAGTGCAGATGTCTTAATTAACCACTCGATCGAGCTTGCCAGTGTCGGCTGGCCGGTCCGAGTCAAATGAAGCAGCGGGTACCGCGAGCTATTTTCAAGATGTCTTTTTTTTTCTTGAAATTAGCTCTTAAAAATAGCAGTAGCTTTTGTTGGTGGCCGTCCAGACGGAGAGACGGAGCTGTGCAGGTGTGGCATGCAAAGTGTGGACCTCTGCTCAAAAGAAGTCCACATAATGTAGGGTACGATGGCGTTGTGGACTTGCACACGTCCACACAATGTTTTCCCCACTCTGAAAAACAGTTTCAGAGGCATTTTAGGGTCAAGGTTATCCATGGCAACATGAAGAGGAACAGTCCAGGAAATCATTATCAAAAATGCAGCTAGGAGGAGTTATCCTAGCTGGAGAAAAAGGAGCATTTTCCTCAAGTTTCTTTAACCACAGGAGAACAAAGGAACGTCCACACTTTTTGGTAAAACAGGTAGGCCTATGGGTGCTCATGACAAGGCGATTCTTTGCACATTGCTATCTGTTAAAATAATCGATACATCTCATTTAAACAATAACACTGATGTCTAGGACGATGCCAAATGACATTTTTTTGTCATTAATGAATGTCCCCCGTACACAACATTTATCTCCCTTCGCACTTCAAGCTTTTGGCTAGGAGGGTCTTGAGCATTTTCATCACCAGATAAGTTTTAAAAATTACAAAGGTTTAATCTTCACCGCCGAGAACTAAAGGAAAATATGGAAGAGTCTCAGAAATCGGGGAAATTGCGATATTTGGGGGTACTCCTGGAAGATGGAGGAATAGAAATTTGAATACCCTGGGGGAGGGTGTCCCCCCATTACACGTTGGATTCGCTACTGCTTACCCCGGCAAGAACAGTAGTGTGGCGATATCTGAAGAAATCTTATCCAAGGCACGGTTAGCGACGATCCAGTGCACCGCCTTAAGCCCCCTGTGTTTTGTGGTCGGCACTGAATACAATGAATAACCGTTTGTCCAGCGGATATGACAGTCTATAGATAGTTGAGCTTTGCTGGTGAACTTCAGTCGAATTTTATCTGCGCAGATCTAGTTTTGAATAAGTTCAACCTTATGGAGCCGGGTTACTTTGTACCATTTCACCTACGGGGGTTCATTCCGCCCCGCCCCAACTCCCGTCCCCTGCCCTTTACAGAGAGACACGCCCGATTAGTACAGTGTGGAAGTTCAACCTAATTCACCATTTCTTTTGTTTAAGTCCTTTGAAGTGCAAAACCAGAGATGTCAGCCAGTGTGCATTGAGCAAGGCATTGGAAATGTATACATTCTAATTGACCTTTCATATTGTGTAGAATCGGATTTAGGTAATTAATCATGCCATGTTCTTTTTTTTTAAATTCCCCAGACACTAAAGACACTGTTTTATGGTGTACTATTAATGACACATTTCTGCCTCTCTCTAGGCTCTTCAAAGTCGACGGAACTACACGAAGCGACTGTACGATGGCCCCCTTGCGTCGTGCCGTGGCGTTGCACCGTCGCCTTCTTGCCATTGAAGTTTGTATACACACGACGCGTCGGGTCGTGTGTCGGTAGTGCCGTTGCGTCGTGCTGTCTTACCTCCTTTCCATGATGCAATTTTTTTTTCTGTCTAAACGTCGCTCTTTCCGTCGCCCGTCGCGTTGCACCGTCGTATATCGTGTTGTGTCGCGTATTACGTCTCCTGAAGCACGTAGCGATGCACGACATGACGCAACGTGTCCTGTGCTGTCGCCCTTTGTTTTATGGTGTTTATAGAGGGCGCCTTTACTGTTTTCTTTCATTTCCATTCCCCTTGCTTGCATAGTACATGATATGGGTAGCAGGCCTTGCTCCCTTGTGCCCTTCTTATCGCATCGTGTAGTTGCTTCGTTTTGGAAGAGGCTAGACGTTTAATACGTGTCGTAAATAGTACACCATACTGTTGCTATACCACATGCTTTTGCCTATAGCGACCACCATCTCTGGAATGGACTGGTTCCTTTGTGCCCCCTTATACTTTGAAGCAATTTAGCAAAAGCCTGCCCCGAATTACGCATTACAGCATTACTGTCTTCATTATGGAGAATTCAAATTGTTATGTTTTTCTGCAATCAGATAATTCAACGTACCAGATTTTATTCAAATTTAACTCGCAAAAGTCTTGTGCCATTTTTTCTGCGGCACAGATTTCACGAATTCGAGCCACATAATGACAACCCAACAATGCAGTTTCCAGTGCCAACATTTAATATCAAGCCACTGAAAGTGCAGAAGTCAGGCACATGCGTAGTTCATGTATTAAAATCCAAAAACACTGAATAAATCTATGTTCATAAACCCCAAATAAATGTATGAAGAAACGTGTCCAGTGGCGTAAATTGGGGGTGGGTGCGGCAAAAAGGGGGAGGGATGACTTGACCGGCTGTGAAAATTTGAAAAGCAAGGGGTAAGGGGTGGTAGCACAATATGACTATATGGTCGATGTTATGATATTGATGTACATCTGTAGGCTACTAGGGCCTACATGCATTCAGAATGGCATGTTTATGGATTTTATGTTGTCCTTTCTTGGGTGATACTGAATCCATTTTAGGCAAAATCGGAAAAAGTCTTCACAAGCTATTTTGATTTTTGATTCCCATAAAAGTTTAGAGGGGGGTGATTCAATAGCCAGTCCCCTCCAACTCAAAATGTTAGGGGATATATACCCCCACCCCCCAGGACTTACGCCCATGAACGTGTCCTTTCAAACGTGGCAATAATTGGCCGAGTTCTGAAGAGGTGTGGTCTAGATATATTGGTTGGCGCATATGAAAAATATCTCGGCAGCCTCTCGTGGTCGTTTGTTTTTAATTCTCACTACATGTCTTCTCTGTGAGAAAGAGTTTCTGTACAATTTCTCAAGTTCTTTCAAAACAGTCACGGAATATCAAAGGATTCGGGCCTCTTTCAGTTTAACCCAGCTGGTGTAACTACAGACACATGATGATCACTGCTGATTTCTTACTCCCATACGGTTCGTAACTCAACTGTTCCAATTCCACAGTTGACACTGAACAGATTTTTAAACATAAAATATCAGTGTTGCTATTTATTTAAAAATAACTTAGGTCTAACTGTAATATCTTAAAAAGAAGGCAAGACGATAGCCGGCAGGAACAGAGATAGAAAAGGATGTTAAAGGACGCAGGTGGGAGGCTGCTTATTTATAAAGAGCACCATGAGATACAACGTATCAAAGCATACGAATGAGAACCATGTCCGATCTCATTTAAACGTATTGATTACTGAACCAAAGAGGTTTAATGTTTTTCAGTGCAATACGAGAATATGCACCTTATTTGGGTTTTTATATATGCGCCATTTCCTTTGCACCTTTACGTTGTGGAGTCCTTCAAGAACCAAGACCAATATTCATTAGTAAAACTAAGCTACATGGTGATTCCTAGCTGATGCACAACTAGCCCAGTGCCGATAAACAACGGTTGTTTGAAATGGAATTAAAACTTGATAAATTGTTGATATCATTGTCAATTCAAGTAAACAACGCTATTTCGAGGAACTTCAAGAGCAATTCTTCTTTACCATTAATATTGAAAGCTAAATTGTAATTATTCATTGCTGGCGCCAGTTGACTAGAGTTGTCGAAATTGGACTCTCACAATTTTTCATTAAAAAGGTTTCAATAAAGTTTTCAAGGTATTAAAGTTGGCTGGTATATTTGCTGGTATAACGCTTCACAACTTTTTTGATGCTTTTCGTTTAAAATAGCGTGAGCGTTTTAAATATATTCAATTGTTTTCGTGTAATTAGTGTACTGATGAGAAACTCAATGTCATTAAAACACTTGGTGCAGCTAAATATCCTTAAAAGTTCGGGATACCTAGATTACTTAGACCTTGAGGTGGAAGAAGTACCACAATGACCCTATCACTCGCTTTCTCGTTGTTCCTCGTTGCTTTCTTATGGGCCTATCATAGCTTTTGTGAGAGAAGGCCCACGACGTACTTGCATATGCTGAGCTAGGCCTGCTGAACAACTGCATGTTGTTAACGTGTTGGAGAGAAAGCTCGCCAGCAAGCAGGTCTAAGTAAATAAATAAATGTTTTTGGATGCAGTGGTTCGCCTCTTTTAAGGTCACCAACTATGTCTTCCATTTCAACGTGAGGCATTGATTGTTCTCTACAACCCTTTGTTCATCTTCTTTAGCTTTCATTCCTTGCTTTCAGAGGCATCAAACCACATTTCGTTGAGTCGATGCTGCAAAGTCCTTACTGAAACATCATTGCACTAAAAGTTCCTTCTGGAAACAAATTGCTTTGAACATGAATTTTGGCGGGAAAATCGGTTGAAGTTTGGAGGGTCATCGGCTGCCCGAGACTGTTCTTTGTGGCGTGGTCTCCACTTGCCATCGTGACGGAGGGACATGAAAAAAAGGGTACAAGGACCCCCTAGATCAATCTCTTGGCACCTGTCACATCGAAAATCGCCAGTTCGATATTTAAGTAATAGAGCCTGAAAGTTGACCCCTGATGGCGCGCTTCCGGAACCGTTGGATAGGAAAAACAACGTTACAAAATTTTAGAATTTGTAATATTTTTTCGTTCAGTTACTTCTTAAAAAATCCAACTCGGAAAAGGGGCTTTGGAAAATATTTGCTAGTATATCAATTTATAGAAACTGAAAAATCACCAGACCTAAAAGAGAAATATCCTGCCAAAAACTGACCCATCACTTCCGAAAATCTAAAATACATGAAGAACAGTGCAATGCGCCAGTCTCGTACACAGTTGAATATTTACGGTTTGAAATTTTATGGTAGTCGGTCGGTAAAAACCAAAAAAAAAAAAAAAAACAGATCAAAATATTCGAAACAGTCTTATAATTTATAAGTAGTAAACCTGAAGCAATATTCTTCTTCAATTACGAAAGATTCTGATCTTTTATCTAACCTTTTCTGACAGCAACTGCGTAATGTCAACTCAACAAAATCTGGAACCCATCGACTGCAAGTAGGTAAATCTTTGCAACGTTATACAATCTCATTTTCACGTAAGCACGGGCAGTGAAAACAAACGTGCATGAACATGGAGACCAAGGTACGACATCACCGGAAGTGAAAGGTTGTTAAGAAAACTCGTTTTTACATATCTGAATAAAGCTTTTCCCAGATATTACTTGAGGAAGACAAAGGTAAAATTCCAACATGAGCGTTCCGTAGGGCGGTTTCAGTAAGGAATTATTCTTCCAAAAATTATTAAACGTGATAGGACGGCCCAACGTAAAATCCCCATAAGAGGACCGCGCAAGGGTTCCAGAAGCTCGCTGTGTGACCTTTTACTTTCATGCCCTATAGCAAGGTCATTCCGGATAAAGCACTGCGCGAGTCTGCGTAGGTCTGCGTTGATTGGACAGACCTCATTCTCACGTCCGCATGACCTCAGGTGCGCCTCATTTTGGGCATGTGCTGTTGGGATTCCGAGTCGGCTCATTGCTGACCAAGTATTCTGTCTGACAGCTTGCCTAGTGCTAATAAGGATGCGAAATTGCAATATAAGGATTATTACTTGAGGCATGGTCATTTTCATGGTCAGTTCCTGCAAACCAGGACATTCTGATGAACTTGAAAAGCAATTCCCGTCTACCAGTCATACTGAAAATTTAATTTGAAATACTAACTCCTGACACCAATCGTATCAAGGTCAACTAGATATTAATTTTGGCTGGTAACTTTGACCGTATAGCTCTACTCCAGACGTTATTGGCAATTTTTGCTACTTAGCGTTTGAGATAGCGTTTGAGAATATGGAATTTTTAATTACATTTTCAAGTGATTTGTTTCAAAAAGTGTGTTAGTGCTCATCTCTGTTTTTATAATTCTTATCTCAAATGAACTGAAACAGTTATTAGGCCTACAAAGTCCAACGGTGTGGCACACGTAGATGGAAGTTCTATCCTGAGTTGATAGACGCGCAGTGCACGATGACGCTGTCAACTCGTGGCCTTTTCGTGCCTCACTGCAATTGCGTTTGTCAGACCACCTCTGCTAAGCTTTCTTAGAGGCATATCGTACTTACTTAAAGAATAGCATACGCCCAACGAAGTCTGCTTCACAAGTGCGAGCTATGGAAAAGGTAGCCGCGGACCAAATAAAGAATATGAATAACTAATGCTTTTGGAATGATTATTGGAATGGCTCGCCTCTCTGACTGGAACGACCAATCTTTCACCCGATGAAAGTATTCCTGCGGTCTGAATGTGAAACATCCATTGTTTTCTACAACACTTTGCTTTCTCACTACGCTGGTACTTAATCAAATCAGTGTTTGTCATAAGTATACTAAAGCAGCCCCTTCCGTGTTCCGTGGTACATGAACCAGCAAACCACTTGCAAATTTCTTCCTATTCCGTTCAGACCTCATTCAGACTACTCTGCAAATACCTTCCTGTTTCTCATGGTAGGCCCACTTATACGCGCTTTCATATCAAAACTCAAAGTGAAACCTGCCGTTAAACCTATACTTTTTTTCGACCATTATGTTAACAATGTACTGTAGTATCAGCTTCAACTCGTGCAATTGCTAATTTCTTCCCCCATTTATTTAATTATACCAGACACAACCAGCCCCTGCATTCCAATACCATTCCTTGTACCTCAACGTCACATATTAATAAGAAATCCACATTCCACTTCTCTGTCAGCCTTGATTAATCGACAATCATTTTAGTTGTAGCTAATGAATATTTAAAACAAGAAAAAAACAGACTTAGTACGAGGCATTTCATCATAAAGTAGTTACAGACCCATAGCGATCTAGCATTTCAATTGAATGGAATCCAAGAATATGCACTTTAGTCTGTCAGTTGTTGAGTTTTGCACTTCTATTTTGACCCCATCCCTACAAAACGACTTCTCCCAAACTACTGCAGATTTGTTTGCTATTTAAATGGTCATCACTTTACAAGTGTCAACTTTCAGAGAAATTCAACCAGCCCAAATAGCTCTTAATTCACTGTAAACTCGAACCACTTAAACATAAATTCTCCATCAATCACTGACTCATTCCCCATCAATTACTCCAAGTTACCTAAACATTATACACATAAATGATAGTCCTAGGGATTCCTCAACTTCTCAGTCTCAGCTTTGGAAAAGACATTCTCAGTATTGGTAATTCTAAGATTTTCATTTTTTTTTTACTTTGAGGAAACAGTGGGTTGAAATTGTTTGCTTTCTCTTGGCATTTCTGCAGATCATTTTTTTTCTTTGTAGAAAATTCTAGACCGGGTCGGTAGCTTATCTTTTTTCCTCGGTGGAGTTTCAGACATGGTAGGCTACATAAAAAGTTTTGTCCCCTCCGTCGCAAATAAGGACCACAGATAAACTATATGTGCCGATGCCGTGGCTGATGGTTCACACTCGTGAAGAGAAGTAATTACACTCATATTGGTGGCTGTTGATTGCCGCTGATTTATTGCAATTCATGACGAAAAGGAATGACCCGGTCAATAATAAAAAAATAACTCTGTCAACGAAATACCTTTAATTCAAAATAGATTAAGGTTTAACACAGGTTAATCTGATTAAATAAGCCCGCCTTACCCAGTACAACTCTGGCTAATTTTCTTTTTCCAAAGTGCTGTCGGTGCATGTAAGTTAGCTGTGGACTACATAATGAACATCAAAAAAAATATTTTGACAACTGATACAAAAATTTTCTGTCAACACAGCGCGTCCACTTAAACAGCACGAAGTCAAGTTGTACTGTGCGCACGGATTACTAGGGTTGCATTTACACTGCCCTCGCACATGTAGCCCAAGCACTGTACATGTATGCCACCAGTGTGCACATGTTCGTTCAACTTCGAAAAGCTTTGACGACTCCATACGAATGGTGCATACCAAAATCTATAAACACTGATTAAATATACAATACTGACATCAACTAACGTCTTCTCTGTGTCCTACAGTGTTACCTCATGCCTAATTTGAACATGACTTACCCCCAAAATGCCGAAACTTTCGTGAAGAATGCACTGGTTCATCTTCCTGTTCAGTGGTTTGACGCATTGGAAAGAGAGACAAAACCACGCGCGTACTCTTCTGAGTTGACATCCAACCCCCCATGATTCGTCAAAGATAATTAGAAGAAACAGCACTATTTCTGACTATTCGAACGAAAGTGACATTGAGGCAAAATAAATTAACAATTCTACAGATGAAACTCTTCAGAACTCAACATTTAACCAAATTTATTCTGACTTTTTTCAAAAAGGGTCATTTCAAGTGAGTAAGAACCCTAAAAAGAAGATGCAAGAACAGCACAACATTATATGTGCTCTTAATGAATAATTAATCGTCTCATGTTGAACAGAAAGTTCACATCCCTACATTTATTCCCTAAAAATGTACAAGACAATAATTTTATCAACCGTTTTTTTTTTACTGCATCTAAAATTCACAACTCGAACCATCTACCTAGTCCAGCACAGAGTGGAACATCCCACTAGTTGGCATATTGATATGTGACCCATTATTTTCCCTTTACGCTACAAAATTCATGGCTAACCAAGCCATAGAATACCATAAAGGTGATTTAAACCGTCAAAGAGCTGGGTTATTTTGACCCATCTCACAGCCAGGGGTGGACTCCGCCCCCTAAGGGCTTGGCCAAGCTCGGTTTTTCTGAAGGCTCGACATGCATATACAAATTGTCCTTATTATTACAAATGGGAAGTTGGAACTCAATCAAAGCTTTGGTTTTGTTCTTGCAAGTTATCTGAAGTTCATGGCTACATAAGTGCCAGCCCGCGTACATTGAGCACCGCACTGGAAATGGTATATTTGTTTGGCTGACCCGTCTCGGAAAACTGCGCGCTGAGCGAGAACGTTCGAGTTTTGCAAAATGGTCTCAGAAAAACCGCAACGAGTTCCTCTAAAAATTCTCCTTCGCGGCTCTTTCAGGAAGAAGCTGCTTGGTGACTGTCAACATGTCTAACAAGAATTCTTGTCATTTTGGACGAAGAACCGGCCAGGTAAGGTCACTTTGTTGAAATGCAAGGTTTATAGTTTTAGAAATGATCCATATATCATGGGTAATTCCTGTAAACGAGGAAATTTTCAGAGACTTCAAAAGTAATTCCTCACTGCCAACCATGCGAAAAGTTTAATTGGAAATATTTATTGCGGGCACCAATTCACTCAGGCTTTAAAATGCATTCTAAAATTTATTGAAAAAGTCCAATAAATTTTACGAGATGTAACTTGGGCCGTTGAATTTGCAGGTGAAACGCTCATCCAGACTTATTGAAAACGTTTTTTTAATACATTGTATTTGAGAGAGCGTCAATTTCATTACATTCTCAAGTGATTTGTTTAAATGAGTGTGTTAATGCACACTTTTTTCACAAACTGTTGATATGGCTAGAAAATCCTTAAAAGGGCTGTGTGGACTTGAAATTGTTATTCGATCCCGAGTTCAAAGACGTGCTACGATGATACTCTCATTTGCTCTCTGCCTGTGCCTCGCCGCAAAGGTTTTGGCTGGACAGCCTCTGGTAGGTTTTTGCATCCGCCTACGTTAGTTTTTTACAACACATGCCTGCTTTTATGTGCCAAGCTAGGCCTGTAGCACACTTACCTAAAGAGTTACCAGTGGGCAAAGTTAAGTATACAAACAACGAATGTCTATGGTTCCCCTCTTCTCTGTCATCACATGAAACTGTTTTCCTTATTTCTGTGGCGCATTCATTGCTTATTTTCTACAACGCCTGAATATATCCTCTTCTACAAATCGCTATGTTCTTTTCTCACTCCAGCATAAAGAGTGAATGAGACAGAAATTGTTATGACCTTCATGCTTTATAAGGTATTGTGAATGCGTAGGAAATTGCTTTTATTTGAAAGAAAGGTCAATATTTTTGTGTTTTATGTTGGTATGAAAAGCCGTAGATCAGAAATGTCTTTGCTATATAGGTCCTTCCATGTAGTTGGGGCACAATTTTTGTGACGATGTCCTAGTTACGTGGGTAACTTTTACCATGTCTGTCATTACCTGTTGATTCAGCATTTCAAGATGTATATCAATGACAATTTGGAATCCACATGCAGAGAAATAGCTGTTCACTTTCACGGAACCCATGTAACAATTCATACCGTCACAAATTGTGCCCCAACCTCATGAAATGATCCATATACATGTAGTTGAAAGACTTGAGCTGTATATGTAAACGTGGTCAGCATTGACACTCATTGTCTGTGTTAAAATTAGCTTCTGTACGGTTCTTTTGCACTGGTACTTTTTTGCCAGTGCACACGCACCATGTTTTGACCGAATAGTTCCTGTCACGTGATCTGCAATTCACTATTCAGCAGGACGGTGATTTACCTGGGATAGAATTAACGTTTAATGTTTTCATTCAAAATAAAACATAAACATAAAACTGCAGTGAGAGCGACTGTGGAGTTCACATGTGAAGAATAAAATCTTTTAAGAAAAATCGGATGATAATGCACTGCTTTCTGAGTTTTTCTCTTTTTATTTTATAGCCAAAACACAAGTTTTCTGACGAAGAACTTCAGCGTTACTTTGGTGTCGACAGTCATGAAAAAGGTGAGTCTGGTGAGATCAAATCAAAAGTTCTTTCTGTTCCAAGGACTACACTAAATTCTTTGAACAATGACTGTTGCTCCAAGAAACGCTATTTCTTACGAATCTAAAGCAAAACTATGAGTCTCAAGTAGTATAATTGAGTTTATATAACCTTTAATTTGTGTTGCCCAATTTTTTAGCCCCTGAGTACGAGATAGTGTATCCGGAGTATGCAATTGCTGACAGCAAGCGCAGAGTAGCTCGAAGTGCCATTTCAACTTCGCACCTTGACGTTTATGTCACCGCATTCGGCGAGAATTTGCACATGGCATTGGAGCACGACGACAGTAACATCAGACCTGGCCTCGAAGCTGAATACGTCACTGACAGGGGCATCATCAAGGTGCCTGTCCGGACCGACTGTATTTACACTGGCAGAGTGGTCGGGGAAGCTGACTCTCTTGTGTCAGTCACCACTTGCACAGGTTTGGTAAGTCCGACGAGCTTTTTCTGCAAAGCATTGTTGGTAACAAACAACAGTTTCCGTGAATTTTGATAAATAATCAAGCCCATGTGGCTACTAGGCAAAGGTTTTCAACTATTTTTTTTAAATTCCACACTCTATTCAAGAGTCAAAAAGTAAAAAGAGAAAAAGCGCACGACGTAATAATGTTGAGAAAGGAGAGGGTCATTGTGCAACCCTATCTAAAAAAAAAGAAAAGAAAAAGACAGACCAAAAATTCTATCCCAAAAGATCATATGAACAAATTACAGAGAAAATCAAATTGATTTATCGATAACAAAGTTCATTTATTCTTTTTTTCATTTTGCCTAAAGATGGCGGTTATAAATCACGCCACTGGACCGACGTACATCGAGCCGTTGGATGACGAACACGCCTTCAAGAGAGACACTGGGCGTGGTCTCCCCCACGTTGCCTATAAAGACAGACCAGAGAGAGGTGCCTCGTGCTCTGTCCGAGGTAAGTTCAGTGCGAGACTTGATATGCAAACGTTAAAGGACTAAGTTTTATTTCCTCTTGAGCTAAAGCGAAACGTAAATCAGATAACAGCAATCAATCTGTAATTAGAGTAGCCGTAAATAAGTTGACATAATTATATAAGATACGGTGGCCGAAATTAAAGTAGGTCATTACTGACGATATGCCTGTAAAGCAGTCAGTGCCCTTGTATGTGTTGTATGTCCCATTTTACCCCTGAGACCTGGTTTTGTTATGCTAATTGATTCATCTTTGGACAAAACAAGACAAAAAAGACATAATGTGTATACTAAGTAAGATACTGGCATATGAATATTAAAAGTGCGTTCCAAAAGGCGATCCTTGCAAGATATGTTTTCAGTAAAGGAGAATGGGTGTCGACCCTTAGCATAGTTTTCGAGGTCCCTTCTGAAATCGAGTTTTTTCCACAGCAATTTGATCAAAATTATAATTCCAACTCGAGCTAACATGCTTCACAAAACATGGATATCACCCGTAAATAGCCTCTCCAACACTTTTCTTAACCTACGACACGCATTGAACAAGAGAAAACAGTACATAAAACAGCCGTGGAAACAAATTTTGTAAATATTATATCAAAACAATGTATTTGAGAAAATAAAATATATGAAATTCTGAAGTCTAGTAGAAAACAATGACACTTGTGTCTGTGTCAGCGTCAACGGATAGGCTGTAACATTGGTCGAAACGAGGAATTCGACGGGCGCTAAGCTGCATAGTTACAACGTGTGAGTCAACTGTTTGACTGCACGTGTGACCATGGCGCACCATTTGTGTGAATCTGTGATCGGGACGAGATCTATTTTCTTAGGCTGTTACACGCATAACCAGGTTTGTCAAATATCCATGAGAGGCTGGCTTATACAGGGTACAGCGAACTACGAAACAAAGCCCCTTGGAAAGCACAACGAAGTTCAGGGCACAATACCATACAAGCCGACATAACTGGAGTCTCTCAAACTGAAATCAAATTATTATCTCGAGTCTAATCTTTCTGAGGAGTTACTCAATTCCATTTTATTTATTCACCAAAAGAAACTCACTGCACAAAAAAATGATAGGCCTAGTTTACAAGCTCGCTTGCAGGCATTTTTCAAATGCTCCCTTCTACTTTCTTGGGCACTGAGGACCGTTTTCTGTCCATAATTGAACATCAACGCTGCCCTCTGCTGGAAGTCCCCAAACCCAAAGATGCGCCTGGCCTATATTTTCATAATCCTTCAATTTTGGTCTGCCAAACAATCACCTTTTTCAAAATCAGGAGAGGGATGTAAGTGCGAATGTGTGTTACAAGTTTCGGTGACCAGCAAAACTGAGAGAACACTTTATACGAGGCTTGGTCCAGTGATTTTACTGGACAAGTTTTACATGATTTGATCAAACTTTGGGAGAATAAACATTTTATAATTCGAAGGTACTTTAGAAGAAAATGATCCAAAGTCAGTTACGATTTTTATTGCATTGTTATCATACTAGCTTGGATCAGTCTATACAGTTTCTGAACAAGGCCACAAGCAAATCCTCAACGTTTGTGTACACGCACTAAGCAAAGGCAGGAGCTGGAGTTGCCACAAATAGTCCAATTACTGGTCATTTATTTTTGCCATATTGTTGAACGCGGTTTACCCACTAGTTGTGAGGATTAATTTCTTTCACCAAATAAATGCATTGGCTTATCGTCCAACAACGGTCGACCATGAATTTTCTCCCATTCCTTTCAACATGTCGTATTTTACCTAACGTTAGTGAAAGAGTACAGGTGCACTGAAAGAGAAACCCGACCAGAAGGCACCAAGTATCTCGAACTTGCTGTCATTGGTGACGCCAAGCTGTACAGTCAACGCGGCAGCAATACCCAGACAGCTCTCACAACACTTTTTAATGCGGTGAGATTAATTTCTGATCAATAAGGTGTGAACCATACCAATATGCATGTACATGTATTGCTGAAGGCATCTTTTACCTGTTGGTTGTGACCAATCAGAGGACGGCTAATACCGGTGCCTCGTGGCTGAAAACATCTGGCCATGTAAAAAGTCGTCAATTTTTAAATGTCGACTGGCCTCAGTTGAATAGCACGCAGGGTCACTTTGAAACATGGTCCTTTATCACATTCCGTCAGTAAGGGGTTCTGCTCAACAGACAAAAGTTCCAATTGTCTGTTCTTTACCAAACAATTCCTCATGCATAGGGCTAAGGCTATAGTATTTACTGTTTAAGGGAGATATTGTTTTCAGGATATTGTATTCAATTCCCAGTCTGTTCAACCCACCTTGTTGAGTATTAGTTCGCTGAGATTGGAAGGGAAGGTAGGTCGCAGTGGTATCATTGCCCGTACTTCTTGACAGGAAAACAGTGATAGTCCTTTGGAATTCACTTTGGTATAGGTGAAGAATGTCCTGCAGCTCGATTCGCTGGCTGGAACCAACCTCGTCCCCATACTAGTGCACATGGTAATCTTGACGCCAAGTCAGGTATTGGCCTACATACAATGTCATCGCTCAGTTTATGCCAACTGCTTAAAAGTGCGCATTTACTTCTTTTTACTAAACCATTCCTATTGTAGGAGCCTGTCTTTACTGCTATTACAGCAATATCGTTTTAGGCTGTTCCATGTAATTCCAAGGCTTGTCAAACCAGTTTATTAAGGTATCATTTCGCTAGGATAGGAAGGCAGCGAGCGAAAAAGAGTTTTTGTCCTTTATATGGCTCCTCTTTTGAATGATATTCACTCTTTTGGAGTGTTTTTCACTCGTTTTAGAATTGGCTTTCCACTATTTTGGAGAAGCGTTGTAAGGGGCTCACTCCTACAAAGAGTGCGGTTTTCACTCCCTTGCCTATAGAGGGTGCAGTAATCTTATTGAGATGCAGGAGGTTTCAACGCCGAGGAAACACTACAAAAATGTTGATGCTCTAGTTTTGTAGTCTTGTCTACCGTACAATTTAGCCAATAAAGTTGTAGACAATAGACAGACGCCCGAATTAACAAAGTCGTGAATTCAGGGTTTTCTAATGCACATACGAAATGTGATCCTTATTAGTAAAAATAAAGAAAAACGAAATCCTAGCGAAGGGATAAACATATAAGACCAGAATGAACCGTTGAAAACCTTGAAAGAAACTATACTTCAACCCTAACAGATGTCAAAAACGCAGGATAATACGCAACTACGCTGATCTAGCCTTCTATTTTCCACCTTAAGATTCACACACTGACAAACACCTGCTTTCTCCACAGCCTGGATTTACAACCAGCTCAGATCCTGAAGAGTCTTTAGAAAACGCCGAGGGGTGGCTGCAAAACAATAGGTACCCGTCTTCGGATAAGCGTCACTGGGACAATGCTGCCGTGATGAGCGGGTAATTTCACCAAATTGACACAATCTTTCTATACCAAAGGCCAAAAATAAACAGAAAAGGATTGTTCCGAAAAAGGAGTGTTGCCTTAGAACCGAATGGCAAGCCCACCATTAATGGTGCCTTTTATTAGCAAAAACTCCGACGCCATTAAATCATTCTCCAAACAGCAAAGGATCAGGCATATGGAGTCCAGAGGGGACTTGGCCGACGAAGATTACGCAAAGAGGATACAATAATCACAGAAACGTAGATCGAAACTTAGATTCAAACTGACTATAGGTGCAAAGCTAATAATCATTGTAAGATGACTGGTGGACATGGTGCACGGAATCTAAGGCCTCTAGCTAACGTCCCATGATGAACCACGTCAGGGGGCTTGGTAGTCCAATAGGCTGAAGTCTGATACTCGGTTCCAGAGGTCGCAGGTCCATTATTTTGGGCCTCCAACATTGGCTGCCAGCACATTTTGTGCATCATGCAGAATGTTCTCAGCTTTTCTTTCAAGTTTTCAAACAGTATTAAGAAATGTCGTTCAAAACATATTCGATAGGAATTTCGAAAACACAAAGACTTACTGACAAATGTTCTGAATACTCTAGTTATGTTTAAACAAAGTACGTCTCACAACTGTTATGGATAATCATCATTTTGGTGAACCAACAGATGGTCCTTCACAGAAGATACCCTTGGCCTGGCCAATCTGGGCGAATGTGACAACGAAAAAGCAGTTTCCATTTCAAGCTTCCTCGGCTTTGACGTGGCGACCGACACGGCTGCGCATGAAATCGGACACAAGTAAGCCAGTTCTTAGAATGCCTCAAACAGTGGTCAGTATAAATATTATACATGCATATACTGGTAAAGCTGACATGGTTAAGTTTTTATACCCCCGTTCTTGACAGGGCAGTTCTCACTTCCATTCAATGCTATTGTTTTCAAATAATGGAACGAGGGAAACCTTTAACTAGCCCTATTCAGGTACGATTAAGTCAAGAACCATGACCTCGTAAGTACATGTAAGTTGGTTACCGCCAATTTGTGACTAAAATAATGGAAATAACTTCTCCTATTAAGCACAATGAAAAAATAACACAGGCACAACTGAGGTTCCCTAATTTCGGTCTATGGAACCGGCATAAAGTTCGAAAATGTTCATTCTTATCAGCTCAACAGTAGATTTGCCGAATATAGGTCAATTGATATATGCATAAAGAGCATTCACAGCTTTTCACGTACAAGTACTTGCAGTGTTTATTTGACTCTTGGAAGCTAATGTACACGGAGTGCATATTTTCCAAGATTTTAAACTCCGAAGGTCAATTAACTGGATGTTTTCCTTTTTGATGAAGTTATTGGTTGACTGTAAAGTGTAACACCAAGACGGCTGGTTTGAAATTCTTTGTGTGTCCCATCTCTTTTTTTTTCGTAAATTTTCTTCACTGCAGTTTGGGTATGTGTCATGACAGCTTTCAAAACAATTGTCCTCCTTCTGGATACATCATGGCCGCCGAAACAACCGACGTCAGGGTTAAGCCCAAATGGTCTTCGTGCAGTAAACGTTACTACAACCACTTTATCGCGTAAGTTAGAGAGCCTGTGTATTTATTTAAGGGGAAGAATTCCTTCTCTCATAGTGTAAGAGCTCTTAATCAAAAATCTTTTATCAGATTTTTATTTTATGGTTTTGACTTTTTGGCAGGCGCTTGCATTTGTTTACTGCCCAACAAACAAATCAGAAAAAAAAATCACACACTTCTGAGCAATTCTCTGGGGAAGCATTAAGGAACTAAAGTTCCCTCAATACATTTGCCCTCCTTCCAGGTTTAACGCACAGAGGCAGAATATCAACGTGCACGCAGGTCACAACATGCTTGTGCATGCTTGTGCATGCTTGTCATACAAAGATAAGATCGGGGACTCGATCTTGCCACGATCAATAGATTGCACCCACACGTGACCTATAGTGGGTATCAACCCCATAGCAACGTGTGCTTTGAGTGTTGTTGACAAACAATACAGCCAAATCACGATATAGTACGAAAGCCCATTAGTGCCAACTTTTTTGAGTACTTTTGTTTGTTTGTGTGTTCGTTTTTTGGTATTCAATTTCTTATGGGTAATTTGTTTTGTATTTTTGTGGGTTTTTGGAAACTTTACGAAACGAAGGTTTGGTAAGCGGGCATTGCCGTTCGTAACTTTTTGGGGGGTTGGAACTCTTCCGTTGTATGACCGTCCCCGTAGCTGCTGTCGCCTTCTTTGCTCGACTCCCTCTGGGTCTATAGTAATTAATCCAAGAAGATGGCGCACCGTTTGTCGGCTTATACAGAGGCCTAAGGTACTCAACTGCCCTTCTTTAAAACATGCAATATCAACAATGTCTGTGTGTTGTCTTCGGCAATAAAGGCCAGGTTCTCGCAATCTACGGTGTAGGTTACGCTTGCTGAGACTGATAGAATGATTACAAGCAAGAGAAGCAATTATTTCTTCATAACTTTGTCTGTTTCTTCATAACTAAAGTAATGCGTGATCAAATGCAGACTCCGTGTGTCTGAAGCCGCGGCAGCCATGATGTCTTCTGAAAACTCGAGGGGAGGGAAATGCCCCCCCCCCAAGTTAGTAGAAAATATACTGCGCGGCCTTTATGAAATCACAGACCAAGAAACGGCACTTCCTCTCTGATCTGAAATCGTTCTTGTACTTTATTACATTATAAAGTATGACAGTGCCCGCGTAACAAACCTTCATTTTGTAAAGTTTTGCAAACAAATTACCAAAAAATAAATAAATAAATTAAGAAGAAGAAAATTATAACCCCCCCAAAAAGGGATTTCGTAACAAGTACCCAGCACATCAGCAGTCTGGGCACGGTACCTACTTTGCTTTTTGTGGATGCTGTGTTTGTTGATATTTAATATCGTAACTTGGCGCGCGCAATAGGTCTTTTCGGTATAACATTAATGCCCCAAAACGTATTACACTCCTTGTCTAAAGCCAGAGGCAACAGGTGAAGCAGGCCTACTCAAGTTAAACAGCACTTTACTGTTTTCACTGTGTATCCCAGCCACTGATTGTGGTTGGAGTATGATAAGCACACTGGAAGAAGAGGGGTAATTAGAAATATTTACAGCGTACGTGAAAATTACAAATTGAATGTAAACACTGTTGGGTTTCTCCTGATGAGCTCTATAGTCTGCAGTTGGTGACTGAATAGAGCAATGTGAGAGCCGAACTGATTTGACTTGTATTTCCACGGAAACAGACAACCATTGATTGAGAAATGCCTGATGTACAAAGGGACTTACTATGCACTGAGAATGCAGAGTTCATTGGAATGTCTTATCTGTTTGCTTAACTTTTATAGGAGCAAAGACTGCTACAACGACTCTTAGATCATGTCATCCGGATCCGAGCCTGATCTATCTATACATCAAGTAACGACGCAAAATAAAAATTGGTGATGGGCTTCGGGTAATCTACTGAATTTTACCTTTTGAATATACACGCCTGCATTTATTTCCTGTTTATTCACAACCTTTCAAAGGCAATAACTGTATATCGTAGTGTCATGGGAGAATGTCTTCACTGGCAATTTTTCTGTAATCTAGGTTGTTGAGTTTTTCAGATCATTTCCAATAAATTTATTGAAATTTGCAATTCGTCATCATTGTAAACGTTTATTTGCCCAGTATTTCGCATATTTTGAATTTAAGCGATCTTATTAAGTAACATAAACCCACAAAATAGTCGTCATAGAAATCAGTTAAATTTGTTTACGGTGTAAACAAACATTTTCTTGTGTACATGAAAAGGCTAAAATTTGTGTATAAACCTTTCTTCGAAAACACAATACGCGGTTTAAATCATTTTTGCCCTGCAGAGATCATTGCAATTGGGGTGATTTCAGTAATTTGTTTTGGAGCCATTTTGCCCCTTCGTAAAAACGGTGACAAGTTATGAAGACTCCAGTCAATTGTAGAATGTCATTTCCTCTGATGTGATCCAAACCATTCGTGACGAAGTCGAAATTAACCGTTTTTAATGCGAAATAAAACATGTTATGTTTGCGTTTTCTTCAAGCCAGATGATCAGAATTACAAGCTGGACCGAAAATAAAGTTGGTATTCAAAAATATTACAAATAGAACAGTGTTTGCACACTTAGACCACTCTTTAAATCTTAACAACCCTTTTGAATCAGAAAAGCTTTGTTTCGTTTAAATCCAACATTTATAGTGTTTAGTTGTCAATCAGTTTATGACTTTACTGAATTTCATCCATGCAAAACGTTGTAGCTCAAAGAGCCGTAACGTTTCTATATGGGCTTGAGTTGCGCATCATTTTTAATGATAATATATCAATTTCTTAATTGCTTTATTTTTCCAGGTTAAACAAAAACACTAGATGGGACCCTTTCTCCTTGCTGTTTAATTAACTAGTATAAATCAAAAACTTGTATGTTTTCTTTTCCTGATTTAATGTAACATGCAAGAGAAACTTGAATAAAGGCTTGTTTGTGGGGGAAAAAGGGAGAAATCCTGTCTCTTCTGAAAAATGTCGACATAGTCCATTTTTTCCAACCACCGGTTTTCCTCAATTGTAATGAATTTCATACTTTGTCGCTTTTGTTCAGAAATGCCATCTTCATGGTATTAAATCACCTGCTACACTGATCTTCTGCTTGTTATACGACTACACCACCACAATCTTTACGGTCGAAAGTCACGAAACCCCAGAATAAGTGGTGTTATGGAACTGCTGCATCTCATGAAAACACTTCCAATGCATTTTTCAAAATTTGGTATTAAAGCGTGGTAGTCTCTTTACAAGTGTCATTCCTCTCTAAAAGTCCCTGTCGACAACGATTGGTGTTCGGAAAGGGAATCACGCCCCTGAGGTAATTTAGACATTGGGCATATGCGCTAGTTTTACTTATCTAACCTCAGGAGCTGTCCACGTGGAGTACGGTATTATTGTTACCACAAAGTACGGCTATTTTTCACTGGGTGGAGTAAAAAATGAGTATTCACCTGAAGCCCAATAAAATAACTGGCTTTTAGAGAAATGCCCGTAAATTGAAAAGCCTTCTTCTCCTGAAATTATGGGTATTCCCTCTATTTGATCTGAAAATGCAGCCTCTTTCCTATGAACTTAAGAGTACTGATGATTTCCGTATTTTTGTTAAATAATACGGACACTTCCAACAGAGTGCACTTGGTAAAAAGATTAATTAGTTTGTAGAGGTAATCTCCTCCACCTCCACAGACGGCGTGTTTGTTCCAACACCAGCTACGGTATTAGCTTTTTTCACGTTACACTGTTTTAAACCATCGTCCCCAAAAATGTGTTATTTGTGGTCAGTGTTCAGTTTGTGATTCCAAACCAAAAGATACCGACTATTTTGGGGACATCAATTGGTCCGGAAGCCACCACGGTGACCAAAAGGGGAGAATTGCTGTCTCTTCCGGGAAACTGTCGACATAGTCCAATTTTTCCTCAACCTCATACAGAATGTCTGATTAATAAACGCTCACATCGCACAAATGGTGTACATCACCTTTAAAATATTATGGGCATGGTTTCACAAAACTTCATTTATACTTTATCAGATTGGATAAGGAGGCGTTTTTGTTGCCATCATAAAACGAAAACTGCGAAGAAAGCTGGTGAGTTTAGCTTTCGGCTGGCACTCGTATTTGGGGAAAAACAGTGCAATACCATGAAACAGAAGCAAAACTTATACAGTCTCAATAATCTCTTAACGTCTACCTACGTTTGTCAGGGGTTTCACTAGTCTTTTACGCTTCAGTGTAAACGTATGATTTTGAATAGAAACGTGAAATTCCTAGTTTGATGTGCACAAAGCAAAAATGTCAATCAAATCGTCTTTATATACCCAAGTATGGATAAAGTGGAGGAATCAGGACCAGGCCCTTAGCACAATATGGTAGTTTTCAGCCATTTTTGTAGAGCCATTTTAATTCTCCTATTGGAAAGAAACTGTGACAAAGCAATTATGAAAAAAAAAAGAATTGTAACAAATGAAAACCTAGTTTTCTTTACATGATTAAAACTTTCTCCACTGAATTGTTTTGATTATTCGATACGAGTGGGTCTAGGTCAATAAGGTAAGAGTGGGGAATATGATAAAAATACCTAAAGTAAGTGCACTTATACCATTGTACATAATGCATATCATGTATAATGTTTCATCACTGTTCCTACTTGTCCAACAAAATGAGACATTAAAAAACTTTGGCCTGACCCCCCCCAACTGTGGATCCGCCCGTGGTATTAGTCTACGCTTACCTTTTCACCCTGCCTTAGATAATTCGCTATGCTTTAACAAATTATTAACAAGTAAAGAGTGCGCCGACCACCACTCTCTTCGATAAGCAACATCGATATGCTCCAAATAATTATTCACTCTACCCGAAAACCCATCAACTGTAAATAACCTGTAAAAGTCTTTGCAGAGCCTGGCAATATTTCCGTCGCGACCTTGGCTGCACGCTATTGTAAAGATGATTAATCCGCCGACTTCGTCTACATGAATAGACGTTAACTGTAAACAACCTGTCAAAACGTTTCAAAACATCGCAATCAAGGCTATCGAACAGTTCGGTGAATCTTTCACGAACCTATCTGAACGGATGGTCAACCGAAATTACAGGGGCCGTCTGTATTTTTTCATAAGTTTCATGAGCAGACAAATTGTTCGCTGTAAGGTTGCGATGCACAAATGCGCTTCGCAAAAGTATTTTGAAGTACTGGCTTTTCCAATGATGGAAATAATTTTTGCTCTTTTAACTCGGAGAGGAAAAGAACTGCTAAGGATGTACTAATAAGAACAAGAAGACAAAAACTAAATTCTCCTTCGTGTTTTTGCCTGTGTCTGCGCCTTCTGGATTAACAGTGACCTTGTTTGGCCCTACCCTCAGGCTAATACAGGATATTGAATTTTTAAAGGTTCCAACAAGTGCCTACTGTTCTAATTGTCCATCCATCAATCAACATGCTTTGGGGGAGAGACGTGTTCCAAAGATTCGTAATACTATGCAATACCATAACGACTTTGCTATACGGTCCATCGATGCCGTCCACAATGAATTGTTCCGCATGACCGGTATGATACAGACCTCGTTTGTTGCAATCTAATGTCAGTGTGGAAATGTGCATCCTGGAGGACCTTGAATTTAAAGTTTTAAACAGTAGTCAGCAGGAGCCGGTTTGGATGCCCTCCAACGCATACACAATAGGCCTACCCTTTGCAGCTGCCACGGTGTGTGGAGATGTCAGTAGCCAGATGCGTTTGTGCTGACAGGCCTCTCGTGCGACTGATCTCTAACATCGTATTCAGCGTCATAGGAACAGGGTAAGTTTCGTGCAGCTGTGTGTTCTATTTACTTAACATTACTTATACATTTATACTCAAACTCGAAAAGAAGGAAAGTGGACAAACCATTTGTGTGAGTGAGTGAGCTTCGATATGGATTTATTCTCCAACTTCACCGGAATACCAACATACGTATATTGGTCAAACTGGTACACAAGGCAGCACTTGCAGCCACCTCGCCTAAAACCATGCACATTGAGCTGAACCCTGTACAAACGTGATACCTATGACCACGAGAACTCCCCAAGGCAGAAGTTCCAAGTAAACGCCAAAACTTAAGGGCGTTAGTCGAGAATGTCAATGATACCCACGTTCACTGAGTCGAGAACGTCCCAAACAGCTCTCGATTTATTTAATACCAGGCACAATATGATAATTAGGTACTATCAACCTAAAGGACGCAAGAGTATAATGATATTAACTAACGCTAGTTTTTCATGCATATCATGAAGGAAGAAACTTTTACGCAACTCAGTACTTGTTACTTAAGAACTGTAATAATTAAGTCAGTAACTTACAGCATCATGCAATCTAAATTTCCCACCGCTGGAACATGCGGCCAGGTGTAGCCCGTGTGGAACATCACGGGCCATTAATAAGATACACACGTGCATTGGTGTGAATAAGTTGAACTATGATGTTCAACTCCCCATTGTCATGCCGTGTGGAACATCACGGCGCTTTAGACATATTAACTTACAAAACTCAAAATTTAATTGATGTTTAGACCAGGTAGCTTATTATTTTTAACAAACAAATGGTGTTTCGTTCTTATTCCGTATCAAAAAACTGCCAAGCCATAAATAAAACAGAAGGCAGAAACACACAAAAAAACAACAAAACAAAAAAACAACAACAACAACAACAAAAACAGCCACGGGGAGGCCTGTATGGGGGAGGAGGTGGGTAAGGTAAAATCCACGTGGTTTGATCGCTCAAAGCTGTGACGAAAGTGGCTGGCGAAGCATGAGCGAAGCAAGCCACTGATCAGCTCATTTGCATTGACCTATTGAACCCGTTGAGCTCAATGGCCAACAAATTCGGCGGGCTGCCCCCCCCCGCAATGATTGAAAATCTCTGGATTTTCGCACTGGCTCATTGCTCCACCCCATTTCGCCTAGACGCTACTATTACACGACAGGCGCCCTTCGAATTTCAACACACAATCTACACTCGGCATAAACATGTTTTTTCCCCTAGAGTATAATGAATTGTATCGCTAAGGTCGATAAAATAGCTTAATTGTACCAGCCCATCATGAACTGGTTTTTTGAGTACCGCAAATTGTAGACAGTTGAAGTCTTTGTTATTTTTCACCGTCATGTCAATTCTTGGGTTATACACCAGCAACTCAGTAATTTTTTGTTGACTGGCACGGTTAGTAGCGTTTTGGTTGCACTCTTTTATCTTAAAATAATTTTAAAGATTTACACAGCTAGTTTGGTTGTCTTTACATTTTTTTCATGCCAAAGATTCTGGAATAGATATACCATCAACATTCTTTGGATGTAGTGTTCTAAAATAGTAAACGTCGTGGTTCAACTTTTCAAACGTCGTAACTTACATAAGCAGATCGGGTGAACTTAAGGAACCGGTCTCTGTGACTTGGACTCGAAACTGAAGTGTTTGTTTAACAGTACATCGAAAAACCCGGGGCGCCTTCAACCTACAGCACAATACGTATTAGGCGGAATTGCAGTACCCTGTATATGCACAGCATTACGACATTGAATACACCCCAGGAGTTACGGATAGAGGGATTTGACGTTAGCGCTTTCTGCGCATATCATCATCGAAATCGAGGCTCTTTGTGCTGAACTTCGTCGCGCGCGCCCATAGACTCGACACAGAATACACGCGGATACACGACCATCACAGGCTCGTTAGTTCGCGATAAATTGCTGTTATTCTTTCTTTTGATGTTACGAATCTTAAGTTCTGGCTGAATACACCTAGCTCAAAATTAATACAGCCAGAATCGGCCAGAATTTCATGATGACGAAATTGTTCACAAAGGCTTAGTCGTACATACCATAAAAGAATAGGTACCGGTAGTTAACAAGATGAATTCTAGATTTGCAGCAAAAAGGATTGGCAAGTAGTATGAGGAAAGTCAAAGTCGAGGTTTTCTACGTTTCCTCGGGCAGGGGAGTAACGGGCTGTTTGATAGTTTGCCTGCTGATTTTATTTAAGTACCCGCGATGCCCCCGGTAGTTTAACATAGGCCACCAGGATAAAGCAATAGAAAGTGTCACTGTGACTTGCAAGATAGGTTCACTTCGTAGATCGAGGTCAAAGTCAATGACACGTTTCACTTTGATATGAGTTGTTTTGTTACAGCCTCTTCTGTTAGATACGACTTTTCAGAATGCACTATTGTGGACTTCTGATCTTGGTTGTCTGCATTTTGCCCGTCACAAAATGCCAAGGTAAGAGGGAGGCCAGAAAAGAAATTCAACTTAAAAAGAATATATAAATGCATTGTGATTTATTGTTGATGATGCCCAGAACATAACAGAACGTCACTTTTGGCGGACCCTTACTGTTGTGTTTTTGCTGCTGAAGTAAAACCCAAACTTGTCCAAATTAATGTCTCAAGCCATTTTCTACTGGCAATTCCTCTGCTTTGGTTTTTACACCAATACATGCAGAGTTCAACTGCACCTTCGAAGCGGGAATCTGCGGGTGGACACAGTCCCAAACTGATGATTTTGACTTAATTTTGGACTCTGACGGCACCCCATCACTTCACACAGGGCCTAGTGAAGATCACACCTTTGGAGGTGAGTCAAGCATGAAACCCTTCTGATTTTCGAAGGTAGTTCCAAGCAGTGACTGTTTCAAAGCATTGCTAATTGCAAGTAGCGGGAGTCCAGCTACATTTAAAGAGTAAGGCAAAAAAATCAGCAGTGCAGGAACCTGGGTGTGTTTTGTCTAGTCAAATAATAGAAGTGACAGCGGAACGCGCGCAGAATCAAAGCTAGCCTCTCCATTTTCAAAGATGGCCTGATTCTCGAGAGCGCAGGACATACACAGAGTTCATGTTTATGTACAATCTGTGACCTCTTAAACTGTTGTCAACTCTTGACATTATTTATCAACTATTTCATTGTCGCTAGTATCACACTCCAAGCTCACGAAAGTTATTGCTCCATGGTTATTTTCGTTTAGAAATGTAGTGTAATTCCCGGTGACGAGAGAAAGTGAGACAGTGAGGCCAAATTTTGGGGTTCCTGTGTCACTCTCAAATTTATGTTTATTGGAGATCTCCATTTTGCTCACGAAAAGACCTGGCAGTACAAAATTATTAATTTAAACAAACACGAGTCTTCCAATTCCAATTCCAATTCCCATGATCAATGAAGGGTATTGCTGATGCTACATGTAACTTACAATGTAACATGTACATGCTGCGGATTTTCAAGGTCATGCATAATATATTGTACATGTACATGTACAATATGTACAATATACTTGTAATATAGGCATAATATTGCACACGTAGCCTACATGTACAATAACAAAGGTGGAGGTAAACGTACGTGCACACCACATTGCAAATTTGACATTCAACTTGCAACCTGCTACATACAGCCACTTTTATGACCTTAGATTAGCTATTATATAACTCGCTATATACATGTAACTCACCAGTCGATGTAGCCAATCTGCCCCTAGCCTAAGGCCCCAACCCTGCTGGTACAATTTAGCAAATCCACAGGACCATTCCAGGCCCTGAACCTGACGACTACAGAGTTGCCTAGAAGTTTTGGAAAAGATCCCAGCCAACGACCAATTTACACGTATATTCACGGGCACAGGAGCTGAACTGATTGCATTAACATTTTATAGATTAATGTATTATTAAAACTGGAACTATCTCTCGTGCCCGCATAGCATGTCCAAAACACCAAGATTACTACACAACAACGTACCGAGCGGTTCATGGACAACATGAATAGTGTGGCGCCGCGCCCCTCCGACGAAGGCGAGGGCGCCCTCCTCCTCGAGGCGCGGTGCGTCGGACGGCACGCCTGAGCGGCTAGGGACGAGTCCGTTGGGACCAAAGTATACTGTCCCCCAAGAAAGTTGGTCTTCGTCGAGATGATGGCTTAATCTGATTGGTCGAAACTTAATGACGTAACCTGGACAGACCTGACTTGAAATAAACTTCGCCTGGACTCCTGACTTATATACAACAATTAACAAGCGGCTGGTTTATTCTTCAACACGCTCAACCAATTCACCAGTAGAGGGCGCTATTGACGGGGAAACTGCGTGATTATACGTGACTGGACTTCGCCCAGAGCAGTGAACACCACAATTAATTGTGGGCATCCAGTGCCGAATCAGGGACTTTAGCGAGTCTACGGGGCTTATTGTCAGGGCTGCGCTACACGCAACTCACGTCAAGAGATAGCAATCCACCCTTGCATCGACTGCAAGCTCCTATCAGGAACTATACTGCACCACCAATCAGCCCCTCAACCTACCGAGCCCCTCAACAGCACACACACCACTCGGACTTCGGCACAGTCACACTAGGCTAGGTGACTTTAACCCTTGCACAGGATTCTCGACCCTTACCTCAAGATCAGCCCTTTATCAGGACCGCTAATCCTAGCCTACGCGCGCCTTTTATAGCTTTCGCGCTGCTCTGACTACGCCCGCGCACGCGCTCACGTGACTAAGCAGTGACTTCCACTGCCCTATCGCACAATGCACAAGGCGGAGCCTATGCGCCGCGCTTGCTTAATACACAGCTATGCGCGCCTAACATCTGCCTCTGTTACTGGGCAGAGCGCCATCTATATCTTTGCACCGCGCCTAGTTACTAGCGCCCTCTGTCACGTCATAATAGCGCCCTCATGCGACTACAACACTTAACGATGAGCAAACACCACAGGAACTTCATCTTTCAGGGGTCAAACACCAATTGCCCTCTGTCTTTCAAGCTTCATCTTTTTGGGGTTAAAACACCGATCACCCTCTGTCTTTAAGATAAGGATATTTAAGGTTTGCTGATAGGTTATTCACTGAAGCTGGTGGTTCCTACATAACCGCACGGTTCTTACTTTCAGATTCCTTGGGCGTGTACCTTTATTTGGAAGGCAGTGGTAGAAGCGCACAGGACAAGGCAGTCTTGCTAAGTCCAGAGGTTCCAGGGACAACTGAGCAGCAGTCATGGTGCTTCAGTTTCTGGTACAATATGTTTGGCCGAAGCATAGGTAAGCAACTTTCCATTGGCAAGTTTTTTATCATAGTTTCTTAGTCCTCAGCTTACGAATATTTTCGTTTTGTGTTCTGGTATGGCAGCAATAGCACCATCTCATTTATCTACGCATGCAGTTTTCATTTTGAGCTTCTGAGTTAGACCACTCTTGAGACGCAATCCTATCCAGTAAAGAGTCGATTATTCTTAATTTTAAAAAAGAATGTACAGTTAATTCTTACCAGTGTTAACAATGTACAGCTTTTAAGAATGTACATTTTGGACATTCTTCAAAAGCTGTTAGATCAAACTTGACTTGATAGACACAGAAAAAGCACTGGTGACATTAAATTACAACGTCAAACACGGTGAGAAATGCTGTCAAAAATAAAGTAGATTATTATAGACGTTCAATACGGTTAACACTCAAATTTTTAGATTTGAACCGCTCCTTGCGTTGCTCTATGTAATATTTTTAATGTGCCTCCTACATTATAGTTTCAAGTAGCATATCCCTTCCATTTTAGAATTATTCCATCTATTTTTTTATTTTTATTTAGATTTATATTCAGACAGTTAGGTCTAAGTTTTATTATTTTTATTATTTTCTTTGTGTATTTATTTTAAAATTCTTTCTCTGTTATTAAACATTTTTTAAAAACAACTTCAACAATCACAATTCATGTACAATTTTGCAAAACTGATTAATCCTTCAGAAACTGACGTATGATACTTCCCGGATGAATGAATGAGATGATATTCCAAATGCGTGTATTTTCCAATCGAAAGAATTTCCTTTGGTGACGGAGGGATTTCAAAGAGGAAGCATATACTTCCAATGTTGTAAACGTAATCTTCATTTGAAGAGACAGTAAACTACAGTTCCCAAATCAGTCACTCGAGAAACGTGCTTGGTGTGATGAAAGGTCCCCAGCTCCGTACAGTCAAATCGATAGCTTTGCTAACTTAAACTTACCATAGTTCCGCAACTATAGACTATTTTCTATGTGTGTGTATTGGGTGACGATAATGCAGAAGTGTGTCATAATATGGGACCCGTTTCTTTGCCATTTCACGCGTATCAAAAGTCTCCTATAACACAGTGTTCCTCGCGTTATTTATAATCCCCAGACTGCATCAACGTGTTTGCCTACCTGACCTCTTCTGGAAATGACATCAGCACGAAAACTCCCGTTTTCAGCGTCTGTGGCCGACAAACCGGTGACAAAGCATGGATGCAGGCACTAGTTAACATTTCCGGCCTGGACGCAGGCTTTACCGTTGCAATGGAAGTCATCAGAGGGGACAGTTCGCAATCAGACATAGCGATTGACGATCTGTCAATCTGGCAAGACGAATGTCCAAGTAAGCATGCAATTGATGCTTTATGCTTAAGAAATACTCAGTCAATTCATGGTTTTCTCAAAGTGGTTACTTTAAGAAGACAATTTAAGATTTATCGTACATTAACTTATTAGGCTGGAGGCTCGATATGAAATCACAGCATTGAGTGCTCTAACAGCAAAATCATTCGATTCAAACCGCCTGTTTAATTTAGCTCGTACACTGTAATTAAAGCCGTATTCATTTTATGGGCATTTTATTTTAATGCCATTAGGGGAATGTAGTGATTCTCCACAGAAGAAGGGGAACGATCAAAGTACAACATCAATTTTTTTTTTAATTAAAGCCGTATTCATTTTATGGGCATTTTATTTTAATGCCATAAGGGGAATGTAGTGATTCTCCACAGAAGCAGGGGAACGATCAAAGTACAACATCAATTTTTTTCATGTACATTTTACATTAAGCCTTGCAGGACATAATAAGTTAAATTTCTTATAAACCTTGCGCTTCCATTTAATTGAAATACGGTCATCTGTTCATGTATTATCAGTTTGATAGTAACAGTCCCAAGATTTGAAACTGTTTAAAGGAACACCTGTGCTGTTCGTTGAATTCATCACTGATGTTTTAATGAGTGAATGAGCGTAAACTCCACGCAGTGAAATTTCAACTGAAATCCAGAATGTTGATTGATTGCAGGTCCTTTGTTGAGTTTTAACTGCAGTTTCGAGCAAGGACCTTGTGGCTGGACCCAATCCAATGATGACGACTACAATTTGGCTTTGCAGCGAGAAGATACTTTATCGAGCGAAACAGGACCAGAATTTGACCACACGTTTGGAGGTAGTATTTTTTTCGTACAATTCACATCTTTATCTTTGGAGTTATCTATTTGTGTTTAATTACAATGTATAATTGGAAAGTACTTCTTATCTGATGGATGGAAAAAACAAAAGTCCTGGGTGACATATTGAGGGGTTTCCGCAGGTCCAGAAAACTCATCACCTGCAAACTGATAAACTGATAAAACATTGAAAGATAGTTAATTTTGATCTTTTTTTTTGTTGAAGAAATTGGCAATGTTCATCAACGTCATTTTCTTCACTAATTGTTTCTTTTCATTTTTCTCTGCCGGGTTTCGCGCACCCCAACGCCTAGTCTACCATGGTGCTTTGATTGCAGGGGCGATTGTGATTTTCCACAAACATGCAGGTCCACGAAGGTCCAATCCAACGGGAGAGGCTGTTACTGCAGTAGAACCGCACTCCGCGCGCAATTTCAAGCTTGAGTGCTAGGCTGATGAACAAATTAGGGCAACCCATTGGTCGAAGAGGCATGCATGTAACGCGCGCTCACCATCTGCCTTTAATCGGCGATTTCTTTACATCCAATGGATGTAAAGAAATGTTTGTTGAATCCTTTCAATTTTGTCGGGACCTTTAGAAAACCTTTTGACTTATGACTCTATAGGTATCAACACAGGTCCTGATTTCGAACCTATTTCAAAGCCCCATTGCAAATAATGAATATAAATCCTCCCCATGGTAATACGTGTTAGAAATCAATATTCATTGACTTTTCAAAGCTTCATCTTTTGTGGTCATAACACCGCTCGCCATCAATTTTAAGCTCAGGAAGGTTTGCTAATAAGGAATTCACCGAAGCTTTTGATTTCTACATAACCACGTGGTCCTTCCTTTCAGATTACTCAGGCACGTACCTTTATTTGGAAGGTTCTAATGGAAATGCACGATACAGGGCAGTCTTGCTAAGTCCAGAGGTTCGAGGGACAGCGGAGCAGCAGTCATGGTGTTTTAGTTTCTGGTACAATATGTTTGGCCGACACATAGGTAAGCAACTTTGGCACGTCGGCCTGCGTATTTTTAAAGTAGACACGCAGGGTGCTGACGTTGGCATCTCCAATGCTTTCGTTGTCCTCAGCTTGAAATGTTTTTTTTGTGTGTTCTGGTGTGGCTGCAATAGATATCATCTCAATGACTATGTAGATGCTGTTTTCGTTGAGACTGATAAAGACAAGCAAGGCAGCTGTTTACTTTTGCACCCTGACTGAAAAGGTTGCCTTTCTTTAACCCTTTTAAAAGGCTTCCTCAGGCGGCAAACACACCCGTCATGCTTCATTTCCTGTGCACTATTTTTGTCCGTCGCATGTGTGTGTAAAATGGACAATGTAATACTGCAGAAGTGTGTCATAATATGGGACCCGTTTCTTTGCCATTTCACGCGTATCAAAAGTCTCCTATAACACAGTGTTCCTCGCGTTATTTATAATCCCCAGACTGCATCAACGTGTTTGCCTACCTGACCTCTTCTGGAAATGACATCAGCACGAAAACTCCCGTTTTCAGCGTCTGTGGCCGACAAACCGGTGACAAAGCATGGATGCAGGCACTAGTTAACATTTCCGGCCTGGACGCAGGCTTTATCGTTGCGATGGAAGTCATCAGAGGGGACGGTTCGAAGTCAGACACAGCCATTGACGACCTGTCAATACGGCAAGACGAATGTCCAAGTAAGCGTGCAGTTGATGCATAAGAAATGCTCAGTCAATGGGAAAACTTAAGGAACGCATGGTGCCAGGAGACAACTTGGGAGCCGGCCCTTTTCTGCTGCTGTGCACGTGCTCAGAGCTAACGCGCATACCCACATCAACGAAAAGGACCGTTGTGGATGCTGCCACCATGCGTCTCAAGGTCTCCCGTTCTCAAAATGGCTTGTTCTAGAAGAACATATAAGATTTATTGTACATTAGCTCACAGGCTGGATGCTTGATATAGGAGCTCAGCATTGATCGCCGTAGGCTAATATCAAAGTCAGTCAATTAAAACTACCGGTTTAATTTAGCTTTCTAAATTAAACATTTTTAAGGTTAGTGGTAAGCGGGTATGTTTTATTTTAATGTCATAAAATGAAAATAGTGATGTTCCACAGATGAACAGGACCGGTCAAAGTACAACTTTAAGTGTTTCATGTACGTTTTGCAATCAGCCTTTGAGAAAATAACTTTATTATAAGCCACATGCTTCCACTTGATTGACAGATGGTCCTCTGGTCACTGAAAGTGCAAAGGTTTGAGACTATGTGAAGGAGCCCCTTTCTTGGTCGTTGAATTCATCACAAATGTTTTAATGAGTGAATAGGCGTAAACTCCATGTAGTGAAATTTCAACTGAAATCCGGCCTTTGATGGATTACAGGTCCTTTGTTGAGTTTTAACTGCAGTTTCGAGCAAGGACCTTGTGGCTGGACCCAATCCAATGATGACGACTACAATTGGGGTTTGCAGCGAGAAGATACCTTAACGAGCCACACAGGACCAGAGTTTGACCACACGTTGGGAGGTATATGTAGTATTTTTTTCGTACAATTCACCATCTTATCTATCGAATTATATATAATTTCAATTTAACTTACAATGCATAATTGGAGGGTACTTTGTATCTGATGGATGGAAAAATTAAATGTCCTGGGTGACATTTCCAAGGGGCGAAGCAACTTTTTTCCAAAAGGAGGTCCAGAACAATCATCATCAGCAAACTGATAATTTAACCGATAAAACACTGAAAGATAAGTTGATTTTGATCGTTTTAGAAGAAATTGGCTTTATTCCTCAACGTCATTCCTTTTACTAGTTGTTTCTTTTCCTTTTTCTCTCCCGGGCTTCCCTGCCCCGACACAGGTCTAACATGTTCATTTGATTATAAGAGCGATTCTGATTTTCCACAGACGTGAAGGTCCAATCCATTTGAACATAAATATCACTAGCTCCGCTTTGCGGGCATTTTCAATGATATCACGTATGAAAGGTCAAACAAAAATTCTATTTGTGCAATAAAATTCACTGATCAGAATTTTAAAGAGGCACTTATTTTGGGGTTGCTCACCATGAATCTACCTGGGGCAGAGGCATCCCCTCATCGGTTGAAAAGAGCCATATTTGTCAGGAGTCTTCATTTTGATGGTGCATGTAGCTATACGACCTCATTAACGCATGCATTCCATAGTGGTGCTCGAAGTAGGGAGTCCATTCGGACCAAAGACGCCCCCATTGCTAAGAAACTTTTACCGTCTCCCCCCTGCCCCCTCTTTATATCTCTCTTTGTCCAAATCGAGATCGAAGCTACACAGTTAACCTGGAGGAGATGTGACTGCAGTAGCACTGATCTCCGTGCGCAATTTCAAACATGAGTGCTAATGAACAAATCAGGGCTAACCGTTGGTCGAAGAGGCATGCATGTAATGCACGTACACCACCTGCCTTTACACCCATGTTTTTTTAATCCTTTCCAATTGTGTTAATTGTGTTGGAACTTTTAGAAAACCTTTTGACTTATGACTTTATAGATATCATCAAATGTCCTATGGGCCTATGCAAACGCCATCGCGAAGCCCCATAGCAAACATATAACCTTGTAAAGTCAATGGTAAACAGCCACTGAACAAAATAACATGAAAATAATGTTTCCGCACCTATTGCACAGATTCATCCGGTTTTTATTACTATATGGAGCTAGGAGGCAAAGGTGTCATCGTTAGTCCTGTTGTTGAAGTCACGCAATCTCAACAGGACTGGTGCTTCAGCCTATGGTATAACGTGTACGGACAGGAAGCTGGTATGTTGAAATACAGACAGGACCGTACCTCACCAGAAACTGGACAAATCGGGTTCTTGTACATAGAACACTACCACTTGACATGCAAGAGCCCTACCTAGATTATTTTTGAAGTAACTTAACTTCTACTCAGAGCTTTCATATCGTTGTCATGAACACCCTCAAAAATTCAACCAAATTTCTTCACGGAGAAATATAATTTTTAAGCTTCTAGAGTCCCCTATTTTGCAACCAAAATTGCACAGTGCCAAATTTATTCTAGCTAGGTTGAAATAATGCTTAATCAATGGAGTCGATTATCACTAGTTGGGCGCCAAGTTGGACATAAAAACAACTAACTTGTTACTTGAACTGTGTAACTTATAAATATGGTAGGACTATTAATGCACTGTAGGGAAAATTTTTGAACTATCCAAATATTGAAGTGCCTAAAGGATTGTTAAGAAAACCTTCAGAAATTTTTCTGTACATTTCTACATAGAATCTTATGTCAATTCTTATTACAACTTTCATGTTTATATACAGAGGCTCCTTATGTCTTTGAAATGCTTTTTTTTTATTCCCAAAGACTTTTTTGCGACTAAAACAATTATGTCTGAAGAAGCAAGGGGTGCGAGGTTGAGGAAGGCTGCTTACAACGTCGAGGGGGGCTAATGACGCGTTTTGCGGGTGATGACGCATTTGATTTTTATTTCCTTACCCAATAAACGCAGAATGATCACAGTTGCTTCTAGATTGATATTATTATAGTGGCACACAGCTTGCCTATATTTGCATCGATTTTTCTTTCAAGTTTAGTCACAGTTGACAGGATGGTAGATTTAAATTATGTTTGATTGAGCAGTTCTTAGTTTGGGCTCGCAAATGGCTTAAATTCTTTCTCCTCAAAATATTATGTTATATACAAAATAACAAGAAACCAGAAGAAAAATGGCAAAACCAGCTTTATGAAAGTGGATTGGTGCAAAGCCAATATGTAAATATATGTAAATTTATGTTAATTCGTTTAACACAGGAAGACTGTACATTTACAAAGCTTGTCACGGAGTTCTGTTGTAACTCTAACAAAATCAATGAACTGTTACAGGGTGTGTCCGTTACAAAGATTCTCCGTTTATAATGCCACACTTTACAGAAAAGCCATTGTGGCATAACGATTTTTACAGGCCTTCTGATGCATCTATAGCAGCATAACAGTACATTTTATCTTGTTAACCGCTTCTCTCATCTACTTGTTGTATATCCTTACAAATGCACTTTTTAAAAAACGTTCAAAATATTTATGAGGGCCTGGAGCCGTTAACCTATTTTGTCAAGTGCAAGTTGAAGTCTGTAGTGTCGGAAATACACGCCCTCCTATATATTTTCTACAAAGGATAGTTGTTTTGTTTGTTAATTTACGTTTCCCCACTGCATGAGTATAAAGTATTACAATACACGTTGGACAGAGCAAAAGAAAATCCAAAATTCATATTTCCCCAAGGCTGGTTTTGGTTATTAAATTATTTTTGTGAAATTTTGCGCCTAACTACAATTAATGCCTCAAAAATTCAGTCATTATCAAAAATATCTCCGTAAATTCTTTCTGGCCTAACACGTTGCTTTCCGTCCTTGTATCTTACCACAATACATTCCCGCCGTCCAGATTTGATGATTTTTTAAACGGTTAAGCAGCAATGATACATCGTTACTTAAGTTCAGAATAGGAATTTGAGATGATCGAGGGACAATCCTGGACCAGTTTAATATATACATGAATAAATTTGCAAGTTTCCTTCAGCGGGGTGTTAATAATCTGGAAATGTAATCTTCACCGGCTTTTGTTTAGGTTCGTTTCAGGTGTTTGCTTTTCCAGCTAATGAAACGTCACCTGGGGCTCGACCTCCATTTTTGAACATCACTGGTCAGCAAACCGGCAAAAGAGTCTGGCTTCATGAACTGGTCGATATTCGAAATCAAAACTCCGACTTCAGGGTGGCCTTGCAAAGTATTAAAGGAATAGACACAAAGGGTGACACTGCAGTTGATGACTTAGAGATTTTCGAAGGAGCTTGCTTGGCTGGTAAGTAGTTAATTAAAGAACATACCCTCCGCACCTGTGTGAGCTGATTGACCTATAGGACTACCGCGAGCTATTCTAAATAGGCCTACTCTGCAAAAACTCTGGTGTTAAAATCAACACGTTTGGTGTTATTAGATGACCACACCAAAGGGTGTTACTTTAACACCGCTGGTGCCACTTTGTATACATAATAGTGCACTGGAGGGTGTTAAAAGTGACACCAAATAATACCAATTTTTTAATGGAAAGTGTTGGTATAGTTCTCTGATAACACCGGGTGTGTTAAATTTAATACCCCAGTTTTTGCAGTATATGTTACATTTACACTGCCTACCTCCAGTTGCGTATTAAAACAAGCCTCCTAAAAAGATTAACAGTGCAATTTATATTTCCTGGTTCAAAGAGCGGAATGTTCTGTAGGTCACTAAGGGAAGGTTGTAGTACTATGTTAGATGGCAGTTCAAAATGAGTTAATATTTATTTTAGAGCGTCTTTGCAGCTGCTGCCAGCTTTAATCCAAAAAGAGCCGGGACAGAATCCCACCCCGACATTTCTTCCGATGTCGCCGCATTGCACTGTTTCAGGAGTTTAGCCTTAAGGAGTTTCTAAAGTAACTCCTTGCAATCATATTGACAACATCCTCCCAATATGAGTCAGCCAAAAATGTGCGCTCTTTTTAATGCATGCGTAGTGGCACACATGTTGCCATGAACTTCAAATGACCGTAACATCAAAACCACGTTTTATTGAGATTAAACTTCACATGTTTAATGTAAAGGAGTGTTTGTACATGTGTGGTACAGTGGGGTTCGGAGGGCCCAGGGTGGCGAAATCGACCCCTGACCGTGAGATGGGCCCAAACAACCCAGCTTTTTATGGTTAAACCAATTGTAATATATGCAAAAGTAAGGTACATTTAAATAACTATTTGGTTTTATTTTAAATTTGCATTTGTTGAAAATATTTGTTAAAAAATACAGCATTTTTTTAAACTACCTCAGCACGAAAGCGGAAGTCAGCTCTTTATAGAGCAACCTTGGTTGCGTTCATGGGTATAGTGTTTGGGTCGACACTGTTATATTATACAATCCACATTAATTCCCCCCGCCATGAAAATCCCAAACGTTAAAAATAGAAAATAGTGGGAAAGGTTATTCAGATCGACAGTATCATTGATAATATGTTTGACTTTGTGTGAGCAAACTTTTTATTGAAGTAAATGTATCTGAAGGGAAATGAATTTTGACCTGTAGGTCTTTTCAACTTAGGATCCCTAAGAGAGCAGTAAATATGTATAACATCTCTCTTGCAGCGAACTGGCACATTGTATGCAATGTAGGTGTTTTTACAAAAAAAAAAAAGAAAAAAACACGTCATTTCATTTGCACCGCGATATTAACATTCAATATTCTCCCATAACCTAGCCACTAGCACTGGCTTCAACTGTAGCTTTGACGAGGATTACTGTGGTTGGGAGCAATACTACAGTGATGGCGCCAACTGGGCATTAGAGAGAGGAGACACTGTGTCAAGTTACACTGGACCTCAATTTGATCACACTCGAGGTGGTACGTCTTTTAAGCGTTTAGCCTTAATATCACAAAAATGTTTGCAACGGATGTGAGGGTATAGCGACTCGGTAGGGGTAGGCCTATAGTCCTACAGTGGAGCACCCAAGGGGTTCGGAGGCTCACCCCTTGTTCTTTCAAGTTTCTTCAAATCACCATCTGAAATATGAAAATGAAGTACACACCTACACTGCAAAAACTACCGTGTTAAAATCAACACTTTTGGTGTTATCAGATGACCACACCATAGGGTGTTACTTAACACCACTGGTGTTACTTTGCACACATAAGTTTTGCAATGCACTTGAGGATGTTAAACGTATAACCAAATAACACCAGAATTTTTAACACTTGTGGAAAGTGTTGGTGTAGTCCATTGACAACACCGTGGCTGTTCAATTTAACACCCCTATTTTCGCAGTTTTTATAGCATCCCAGTCCTCTCAGATGCAACCAGGGAGGGTGGTGCTGGTGCATGGCCATTAACTGTTTATGGGGAAGGGTAGAGTCAGTCGACATTTAAGTGGCTCGTACAACGGTCCCCAAGTGACTAAAACAGTCGTAGCGCAAGTTCAGTGTAAAATGTTGAAATGATGGATTTCATGGTCTCTTGTGTATTTTAATGAAACTCATAGACATCACGGGAGGATATTGCTTCTTCGAAGTAGACTACACTGAAGGCAATGATGCAGTGCTGCTAAGTCCAACTGTTTTGATGGAGCCACAGAATAGTGAAGAAATCTTGTGCCTGAGTTTCTGGTACAGCATGTTTGGAGCAGATATCGGTACGGATTAATGCGTCACAATACTGACTCATATCAGCTGAATTCCTATAAAGGCTTTCTGAGGCGTCCTTTATGGCCGTGATCAAGTTACTTTAATCGATGTTGTCCGACGTCCGTAATGATTTTCCTGAACACCTAATTTACTTACTTAATGTGCACGGAAATAACAGACTTCAAACATTTCATTTCTATATTGAGTCCCCTTTCGATTCTCCAGCAATACTTTTGTCCTATCTTGGAGTACTGCTTTCCTACTGTTGAATTCACAATCTCTGAAAAGGTTAGCAGCACATATTTCAGTGGATTTGGTGCAATTATTGCCGAGGTCAACAGGTGATTCAAGTCCTCGGGCGGGAGCAGGGCCAAGTGGAATGTTTTTCTTTAGAAGAAATATCCCTCAGTGAAGAAATGCCCATGCATCCCTTTCCTGCAGGGAGGTAGATCTTTGTCTTAAACAAAGGCGCTTTCAATTCACTCAAAACAAAAACAAACAAGAAATGACAATATGTGCCTTGGAGAAAAGTTGCACCACTGCACAAAATTGATTATGAGAGCATATCCTAGCTGAATAAGAACGCAGCCTTCATTTTATGTCTGACAGAAATGGTCCATAAAGGCTGTTTTTCATTTCTAAAGCCCTAGGTCCCATTCCGAAGAAAATTGATTTGAAGAAATTTTACTAGTAACAAAACAATTTTTAGAGAGTGGCGCATCTTTGTTTTAGAAGAAGAAGGGAGCAAGTCCATTTGGGACACTGGATTTTACTTATTTGTTAAAGTGGTAGTTACGGCGCCATTGCCGGATGTTTTGTCGCAGTTGTTTTAATTGAATTCAGAGACGTTTAACCGTAAAAGAGTCGAGGGCAGAATCCACCCGTACCTCGACATCTTCAGATATCTCCTCTGTGCATTTTTTGAAAAAGCCAAGCCTCTAGGGGTTCATAAAAGAACTCTTTGCAGACAATTTGCAACCATTTTTTTTGAAAACTGATCCCACTGTTATTGCACAACGCTAATTTTTTTCCGAGACGGGTTAGCCAAATGTGTATACCTTTTTTTACGGTGGGGTCAAATACAGGCAGGCTGGCATGGTGTAGCCTTGGACTTCAAATCACTCTAACAACAAAAAAGTTCACCTGATTGACTTCAGACTTCATATTTGATATGATAAGAGTGTTTATATGCATGCTAAGTCTCACAAAATTAGGGGTGGTACATCCGAATTCTTACTGAGTAGAATCTGCCTTTACCCTGCTTTGAGAGGGCCCCAAAATAACCCAGCTCTTTTAAGGTTAAAGGCTCGATGGCTATAAACACAACTGTCCTACGTGATCGGTTAATTGTTGTTTGGCCAGGCACGGCAAGCGTGCTTCAGCTTAGTTGTGATGCAAAACAAAATCAAACTTCTTTCATCAAAGTCTCCCGTTAACTGTAAGGAGACGATTTGATGTAAAGAATGTAAATGTAAAGAATTGCACATCGGTAATATGTTCCAGCATTTTTCTCCTCACGATGAGGTTGCAATGCCCTTTGACGACATCCTGCCAATTTCCTTTATAGGCTCACTGACTGTTTATTTGGAGTCTGAAAATCAAGCGGAGATGTTTCTCGACCCACCTGTCTTCACTACGAGTGGGCAGCACACAGGGCGGAGGTCGTGGCAACGAGCTTTGATTGACATCAGCAATCAAACATCCGATTTCAAAGTGGTTTTCCGAGGCATCAAGACCAATGATGGAGATGAGGGAGATATGGCATTTGATGATGTTGGAATTTATTCTGGAGCCTGTCAACGTATGTACAACTGAGAATATTTTTGATTATCATAATTTGAACAAAATATGTCACTATTTATGAGTTGTGAAGTCTATAGCTCTATGGTAAAACAAAATTTTTACCTGTTTGACCAATCCTGAAAATATATCTCTTTGACAAGATTACAAAAGGGACCGAGATTAGAAATGAAATCGTTAAAAGGGCTTGGGTGAAAGTCGGTGACCGTGCTAAGGTTTGTATTTCTTCGGATAGGAAACTTGGATTTCAACTGTGACTTTGAAGATGGCACGCTGTGCGGCTGGATGCATTCCAAAGAGGATTTGTATTTGTTGACAGAGCGAGGAGACACTTTGTCAGTTGGCACTGGACCCGATTTTGACAAGACCAAAGGAGGTAAACTGATTAAATTACTGCTAGTTGGTACGTCCACTGATCTATTTGTGTACTGGCATGTATTTTAGCGTATCTCTAAATTAATTCTCGTTTCAGATATTAGTGGAACCTATTTGTACTTAGAGGCATCTGATTCAGCAACCGGAGAATCTGGGACCATAGTCAGTCCCCTGGTGGAAACCCGGTTTGTTCAAAACAGGACAATCAGTTTTTGGTACAACATGTACGGCGGCGGAATGGGTAAGACACAGCACATCAACTTGCCTTGCATACCTATTTACGAAGACCATACTTTGAGGAGCTCAGACTTTCATGAAAAGAAATGAGGCTTCTAATTACAAACTGTGATTGTGGCCAGAAAGCAATTTGTTACATGATTTTTCTTTAATCCGTGAAGGCTATTTTTTGAGCTGATACAATTTGACACGACGATCATATTTTGTTTGATGCTTGTCCTGTTTCATGATATCATTTATGTGATTAATGTCTGTAAAAACGTGTATGAACCTTTCGTCTGTAATATGAAATGGTATCCCTTTCCTTTTGGGCAAAGTCTGCGATTTTGAGACAACCTGCTTTCCGTTTTCCCAATCTCACAATTTCCATGCCAAATATGCAGGTTTACTATCACATTAGTTTCATTTATGAAGTATTTACAAGGTGCACAGAGCGAATTGTGACTGTGTGGTCGATCTTACATTTGTACAGCGACTGTGATAACCGCGTCATTTTATTGGGGGTGTCGTCTTGTTTAATTCCAACAATTCGCAGCGAGAAAGCATGCCTTTTTCCAACAGCTTGCCACACTCGTGCCATTGAAAACAAAATGCATCTTAATGGGCCATTATTGGTTTGCAGATAAACCTTGCAAGGCACTTGAGTGCGTCCGCATTTCACAAGCTGCGCTTTGAGTATTGAAAATAATCAGTGCTTTTCTTGATTTTTCTCAAGGCAACGAACTCAAAATGAAACAAGTCTGTGGAATGACATAAAAAGTGAACAACAAACATCCAAATCAGCAAATTTCGACAATTTTGCAGTCCATGCAAATCGTGTACGCCCAAGTTCTAACTTTGTAAATGTTTAGTGTCATGTCGTGTAATTTTGCATTTACTTTGATTCTTATTTTTACTACCATGCCCCAAGGCGCTCTTCGCTTATTTGTGGAATCAGCGGAATCCAATACTTCTGAGCAAGCGTTTGTCGTCCAGGGCCAACAAACAGATGCGGACGAGTGGCTTCAAGCAGTAGTGGAAGTAACAAATGCCCCACCGGTCTTTTCCGTCTATATTAAAGCAACACGTGGTACATCCTTTCAGTCAGATATTTCAATCGACGATATCAAAATTTCGCCCGATATAGGTATGTCTGATTTCAAGTATTGCAACATTTCATATTACAGAAAGGCTGACCCCACTTTGTGAGGTACTGGAAGTAGAAAGAGAAAAAACGTAAGATAATTAACTACCGGTAATTCTTTTTAAAGCATAAAGAAAAAGTAAACATTATCTCTTTTTTTTCATTTAACCACCTCTGTTGGGATATATCGATTGAATGAAGGGCGGCACGTTTTGCAACTGTTTAATTAAGACTTGGTATCTGTAAACCAGAGACTCTGAAAAGATCTGGAATTTGTCAGGGGTAGTTATGCTCATCGTTTTGTTAAGAAAATTATCGGTTGGGACAATTGTCCTCCATTTTACGCATGGACAACTCCGCAAAGGTTGCGAATCCATCAAAGAAAGACTAATGTCCCCCTGTCCTCGTCCTCCTCCCTACGACGACCACAAGGACGATGGCTACGACGATGACGAAACATGTCAATAGCCAGGACATCTCCACTTGGAGAATGGAGTGCTTGAAGAACTTGTGAAACGTGAGCTGTGAAAGCAGGACGTTAAGAATTTGCTTTCAGAAACACCCGAATGGTGAAAAGAGACACCTTGGCCGATGTGTTCTGAGCTCCATTTGATACACGAGAATAACCCATGCTTCAACGTTTGAAATTTCCTCCATTTTTCGTGTTACACGACGTCCAGACACAGAAGCCCCAGTCGTTACCTGCCCCTGCACACTAAGCACGGAGACCGATACAGGCAGAGCGGATGCTGCTGTGACCTGGACATCGTCACCATCAGCCACTGATTATGTTGACACATTCAACTCCAGTGACATACATTGCACGGACACAGAAGGCAATGTTGCGGTGTCTGGTGGAATGTATGGACTAGGCACGACGAATATAACATGTAATGCGACCGATACAGCCATGAATACTGGATCATGCAGTTTCAGCCTTTCTGTTCGTGGTTAGTAATTATTCGTGTCATGTAACAAAATAAAGCATTAGGAATTATTGTGGTTCAATTAAGGCAAAAGAGTTGATATTTCTTCGCAACACTATAGAGAACGTTCATAACTGTCAATAAAAATGGGCATAATATACACTAGACAGCAAAAGAAACATGCCTGCTCTGTCAAACGCCACACATTCACTTCATAGAAATAACCAATTTTTTGTACATAGGTATGCCGCAATACCCCTTACTAATCACATGCCCAAAAGCAAGTGATTATCTTTATAACAAAGAAGAAATTGACATGCACAGCAACTTGGTTACTGAATCAAAAGTCAAAGAATGTAACAGAATGAACCTTCAATGTCACAGGACGAAATAAAGAAGTCACAATCATTACTTTTCTATAATGTGTATGTGTAGTCAGTAAGGATGGCTCCCTATACAGAAACCACTCGTGCACATCATTTTGACAAAACAGGTGTTCACTTTGTCATTGGTTGTTTAAAATAACGTTGTCCATTCATGGGCCATTTTTGCTTGGTGGGAAGTGCTTTTGTGTGAAGGAAGGGATGGTGGCTAGGTTTATGATGGACATAAATCTAGGAATATGTATTTCAGCATGGACGTTAACTGGTATTTTACTGGCTTTTGAGTATGCCAAATTTAGCAACATTCAATTACGATACAAACGTCTGTAGCACCCTTTACAATCACATCTCGGTGTCTTCCAAATTATTAACGGCCCCATTTGTAGTACATTGGCCAGCTTTTAAAAAGTCTTTGCCGTAAAACAGCTAGGCAGGATCTTCCTGATCATAAGACTCCCTTATGTGTATCGTCGTAGTGCTTATTTTTCCATGTGCTCAGTCTTCTTGTATTTTAAGTAATGCCTTGTGGTTATTTTTCACTATTTACACGCAAAGCCAGACTACATACAGGGAAAATGGATAAAGATGTCCGTAGCTAAGGCAATTCCTCTTCACAAATATGGAGATGAGCTGCTTTAAGAACTCATGAAATTTGAACTTTGATTCGCAAAATAAGTAACTTACGAGTTAGCCAGCATGGAAGGGAAAATTGAATAGTGCACCTAGGCCTATGTTAGCTGAGCTCGACTTATACACGTGAAAAACTGTTACCACCGTTATCTAAAACTCTGTACATTTGTTTCTCACAACTTTCAGACAAGGAAGCTCCAGTTGTTACCTGTCCCAACACAGTGACCACGAATACCGACACAGGCACAGCGGATGCTGCAGTGACATGGACATCGGCACCATCGGCTACCGATAATGTAGACACATTCACCTTAAGTGACATAGGTTGCGCAGACACAGCAGGCAATATTGTGGTATCCGGTGGAGTATATAGACTAGGCACAACGAACATAGTGTGTAATGCGACTGATGCCGCCATGAATGTTGGATCATGCAATTTCAGCATTACTATACGGGGTTAGTAATTCCTTATGTATCCGGCAAATGGCAGATTTCCAACTCTGGAGTTGTTTTGGTTAAACTGATGAAAAAAAGTTGGATTTCTTCCAACTCTTCTTTAATTGTAACAAATTGAAGATTAACATAATACATACATGTATTATATTAATTGCGCACTTGGAGTTTATCTGTCAGAAAACATCGTTCATGGAAGCTGGCAGGGTATCAGGTCACTTTGGATTAACGGATAATTAAAAGAGATCCACGAACAAAAGTTCCTTGGTATGTGGGTTCCCAATCACTGTTAAAGGGTTGCCAATTCTGCCACAATGTAAAAAACGAAGGCGTCAGTCAAAAATTAATGACGCATTTACTTTAAGAGATATCTAACATGCAAAACGAAAATTTTAAGCTCTGGTAAAATTGGAGGGAATAGTGATTAGAGCTCCGTGATGGACACCTCTGTGATTATGTCTTTTCAAAGTGGAAACAGTAGGTTGATATCAAATTGCTTTTGAGTATATCCAGTTCAACACAATAGGAACTACACTCAAGTCAGGAAAACCAAGTGATATCGTATCTGAGTATCTTTCGAACTTGTAAACTACCCCCTTTATAGTACGTCGTCCAGTTTTCAAAAAAGCCTTTGCAATAAGCAGCCAGGGGATCTTCTTCATCGTTTGATCCAATATCGTCGCTGGTTTTAAATTTATATGCCTTGCAGTAATTTTGAAACCATTTTTTGCAAAAATTTCAGATAATGATGCTTTCACGAAAAGCAAGATTTTCCGAGACAGGTCAGTCAACACTGCACTCTCAAAAAGCTACCGATGTCAACAACGGCCAGGGCATCCCCCGTTCATTACATTTGGGAATGACCTGTTTTTAGAATTCGTAGAATTTGAGCTCTGGTGATGAGATTAGAAGCTTATGAAAATGCCCTTAGGAAGGGCAACCGAAAGCGTGGAAAATGACAAGCAAAAGATATCGATGCATTTGTGAGCTGAACCCCATTTGACATACTGGAGTAATGTAATATGTGATTAAAACTAGGTTTATGGATCACTCTTTTATTTCTCCAGACGGAGAAGCTCCAGTTGTTTCCTGTCCCGACACAGTCAACATGGACACTGAAAAGGGAAAAGCACATGCTGCGGTTTCATGGACATCCATGCCATCAGCTACCGACAATGTTGACACATTCACCTCAAGCGACATACGTTGCACAGACACAGCAGGCAATGTTGTGTTGTCTGGTGGAAGGTATGAACTGGGAACAACGAGAGTAACATGCAGTGCAAGTGACGCTGCTGGGAAGAATGGATCATGCCAGTTTTCCATCGAAGTTGTAGGTTAGTACCGGTAGGCTGGACGTATTGTATTTTCCTTTGGCGTATAACAGATTCCAAAAAGATTTCTCCCACGTTTGATCAGGGTTACCATATTGCCATCATTTTGTATTGATAGTAATTACAGAAGGAATCTTCTGTCGTTACCCCAAAGAGACCTCAATCCCTCGCTTTCGACTTGATTTTTACGCACACCCAATGGGGTAAAGGGGGAACTGTAGTGGAAAGCTTTAGTCAAAATCGGCCACCCTTTCTTACTTTTCAGTAATCACTAAAATGAACTTTTAACGTTCTGCAATGCTATGACCCAACCTCTCGTAGCCAAAAGGAAATCCAGGCCAGCCTATCTTCTACGAAACCTTGCCACCTAAACCACCGATACATCCCTAGAAACATTCGCCACCAAGTGTGATGCTGCCTACCCACGTTGTAGTGCAACGTTTAGGGAATAATTATTTCTACATGGATCCCCAGACAGTAAAACGATCTTCCCAGGCAGGAAAGATTAGGTCTTAAAGCTTATTACTCATTTTACAGATTCGGAGCCTCCGAATGTGACCTGTCCCGACACAGTAACCATGAAAACTAGCACCGGTAGGGCAGATGCCGCAGTGACATGGACACCATTACCAACATCGACGGATAACGTTGATCTCTTAACTTCAAGCGACATAGAATGTGTCAGCAGCGAAGGTTTTGCCGTAGTATCAAGAGGATTGTATGGAGTTGGCAATACAACAGTTACCTGCAGTGCAACCGATGCTGCCAGGAATATTGGATCATGCCAATTCACCATTCAAGTTGTTGGTAAGATGTGTTTTTTTGATTATACAGAATTCTTCATTTGTTTCATCCTTGTTTGTTTTTTCTTTTATTCTTCTGAAAGTTTCTACACAAGCCATTATCAAAGGCCTAGGTTGATTCGTTTGTAAGTAGTGCTTTAATGCCATTGCTTTTTCTTACTCAATTTGCAGACAAAGAGCCTCCTCAAATTATCTGTCCCAACGGAGTTGCTTCAAAGAGAACTGATGTTGGCATGCCGAATGCAGTTGTGACATGGACTCCGATGCCATCAGCCACTGACAATGTTGACATATTTACTTCCAGCGATATACAGTGTTTAAATGATGCGGGTTCTTTTGTCGTGTCTGGTGGAGTGTATAACTTGGGCACAACAACAGTGACATGCAATGCAACTGACGCTGGCATGAATGCAATATCTTGTCAATTTACAATCGAAATTATTGGTAAATACCACATCGATGTATTGATTGTGTTATTAATGGGCCTGTTTTGCAAGAAGTGTTACAATGCAATTACCAGTAAGGCTCTTACAATAGGGGCAATTTACAATGCAGTGCGCCACCAAGAGGTTGCAACAGCGGTTTTTTCATGTTTTATACCGTCGTCAAATGCATGGCTGCCTTGCCAAGATTTGCATCTGAGAGTATGTCAAGAGAGGGTTTGCACTGCTGCCATCTCGGAGGCCAGTTTTCTGTTCCACAAGGTATGCACAAAAGGGGTTCCTTTTGGAACAAAAAACTGCCCTGCAAGATGACTACCGATCAAACCTCAACAAACAACTTGGCCAGTCTTAGGAAAATTATTTGATAGATTCTGGGGCATTCCATTCAATGGAAAGAAGGATCAATTAAAACTGCTACTCGGTCCACACTTATTTTCCTTCCCTGTCTAAAAAGAGAAACATAGGCAATGATTCGAATTCCTGTGCAGCAAGCCAATACGACTTGTCGACTACTTCCCATAATGCTCGTCGAAAAATAGTCTGGTTCCCTACTAAAGACTCCCTGACGACTCTTAATAAAATCTTCTGTCAGGTAGCACCCAAAGGTACAAATAGATCATGGCGCAGCATGTCAAGGGTAACAAGGAAAACCCTAGGTGGATCCTACGTTTAGATGCACACAGAGGCTGTTAAAGTTGGCAGTCACTCTGAAAACATGCAAGAAACTCTGAAAATGCGTTGGAAGGGCATTGTGTTGCAAGTAGGCAACAAGCAGAAGAAAGGTAATTCCCGTTATGCCTACATACACGGCTGGAAATACCCGAACATCAACGATGCCATCCGAACGAATGTGGATGGGATGATTTTGGAATATTTCGGCAGTTCTCATAAACTGGGGGAATTCCTCCGGTTTTGGTCACGTAGACATTGGATGACGCCGGGCCCTTGACTCGATCGACGATCAAGAATAGTTGGGATCAGTGGGTCTGTTATACAGACTAGGCGAAAGGCAGCCTTTCTCGGACAGCTTCTTGGTGGCCCACTCTATTTTGAGCCTGCTGTATTCAAACATACTGCTTGAGCTTTCCATTTCGACCAGAACTGGTTTGAACAACAATTAATATCCTACTTGTTCCCAAACACTCTCAATGTAGACAAAGAACCTCCCGCGCTTACCTGCCCTATAACAGTGACTATGGATACTGACAAAGGTAGAGCAGACGCTGCTGTGACATGGACACTAATTCCCTCAGCCACCGACAATGTTGACACATTCACCTCAAGCGACGTGCGTTGCACCAACACTGCAGGCAACGTGGTGGTCTCTGGTGGAATGTATGGACTAGGCACCACGAGAGTTACATGCAGCGCAAGTGATGCAGCTTTGAATACAGGGTCGTGTCAATTTATCATTGAAGTTGTTGGTAAGTAGCTTATTGTGTTAGACGCTGAGAGTGAAACTTTTATTCATTTTAGCACATGTACACAAATTTGAAAAAGATTTGTCCCACACGTTTGCATCCAGAACTGTTTGATTTACCGTAAAAGGGTGGCCATATTGCCCTACCCATCATTTGCAGTGATATTAAGTGTCCATATTTTGAAGTAAAAACAGCAAAAAAAAAAAAAAAACCAAAAAGAAAGTTGCTCTTGAAGGGGAACTAACAAGTCCAATGTTTCCTGTTATTTGCACATTTTTAATAGACACTGCTGTTTTGAACACCTGGAAAAAAGGGGGCTAACCAGACCCTGGTACTATTTTTGTAACAGAAACTATAGTTGAGATAGCTGCTTGCCAGCAAAATATGTTGCCTAGATCACAATATTCCCTTACGCACTCTCTAGCGTAAGTATGATCCTCCAACAGGTTTTTTGATGTGTCTTTCATGCCACTTTGCACCTCAATGTTGAGGGGATACTTGCACACACTGACTCCCAGTCACAGAAGTGATCTTTTTCAGAAAAGCAACGCCGTGAGGTTTTTGTTTCCATTTTCGTACATTGGCCAAGTTTGGGGCTGCAAATTTATTGCTGCTTTCCTACAATTGAATTGTTTTATCTTAAGTTACTGTGCTTTCAGAAAAATCTAGAAAAAAGTTGCCTTTTCAACTGAAAAATTGAAGAGCTACAAGTGGGCCAACAACACACTGGCTGGGACAATTTGCAGATGGACCAGTGCTCTTTCCCTTTAAATCAATTTGTTTACTTGAGCGTAATCTGCCTGTTCGACAATATTGTCGACTCAAAATGTTCACTTCCATGACATGTACGTGTGCGTGCGCGATCACCATCATTTCACATCAGTTTACACGTTGTCATGGCAGTTTACTAGCATAGTGCCTTCAGTGTTACCCAAGGCCGGCAGTCCATTGTTAGAAATATATCAAAGGTTATGTTTTTCCAAGACAACAGTGTTCTCGGCGGAAATAGTTAACAAATTGACCAAGACTGTTAGTTAGTTTCTTGTGCAATATTCATGGAGCATTGACAGTCTCAGTTTTGGTCGTTGAAGCTTTGCATGGCTCTACTTTGTTATTTAGTCCCAATTTGCGATGTTTTTACCAGTGGTGTTACCAAACTTTAAAGTCGGCAAAGATTAATTTCAGGTTTCAATGCTCATTTTGCAGATTCAGAGCCTCCGCACGTTACCTGTCCTGACACCGTAACTATGACCGCTGGCACTGGTAGAGCAGATGCCACTGTAGCATGGACATCATTGCCAAAGTCAACAGATAACGTTGACCACTTGACTCTAAGCGACATAGAATGTGTCAGCAGCGAAGGTTTTGCCGTAGTGTCTAGAGGATTGTATGGAGTTGGCAATACGACAGTTACCTGCAGTGTAACCGATTCTGCCAGGAATATTGGATCATGTCAATTCACCATTGTAGTTGTCGGTAAGATGTAATGCTAGAATATAAACATGCACAATGTTTTATTATTATTTTATTTTTTTTACTTTCGTTTGTTCTTTGAACATTTTCTGCATCAGCTGGAACCATTAACCTTGGTGGATTCGTTTTTAGGTAAAGCGTTTTACTATCGTTGCTTTTTCTTACTCAATTTGCAGACAGAGAACCTCCCCAAATTACCTGCCCCAACGAAGTCACTTCAAAGAGCACTGACATTGGCATGCCAAATGCAGCTGTCGTGTGGTCATCGATGCCATCAGCCACTGACAATGTTGACATATTCACTTTAAGTGACATACTGTGTTCAGATGATTTAGGCTCCGTCGTGGTGTCCAGTGGAGTATACGAGTTGGGCCTAACTACAGTGACCTGCACCGTCACTGACGGGGCCATGAATGCAGAATCGTGTCAATTCACCATTGATGTCATTGGTGATTGTCAACAATTTCAATGAGATAATAGCATGTCATTATTCAATTATATTTTCCTAAAGAGTCACCAGCTTGTGTGAATGATTTACAGAAAAGATGTTTGATTCTGTACGTCTGTGCTTACCTTTTTTTAGATACGGAAGTTCCCAGTATTTCTTGTCCTGATTCAGTAATTTCCGTGAGTGCTGAGAGAGGCCAGTCTACAGCTTCTGTGACGTGGATTCAATATCTGTCCGCCAATGACAACGTTGATAGCCTGACATTGAGTGACATCCGGTGCGAAAACAATGCAGGCGCTACTGTGGTGTCTGGTGGAATGTATGGACTTGGCTCGACGACGGTAATATGCAGTGTAACCGATGGTGCCATGAACACCGGATCGTGCCAGTTCACCATCGAAGTAGCCGGTATAGTATGAAACTCGACTGAGAGTAGGCCTATTCCAAGTTATCAGTTATTATTGTCATCGTTATGCTAATGAAAAGGCAGCTCAGTGACAGATAAGCAGAACTGATTGCAAGAAGTAGGTCAGAGCCTATCGTCACATTCAGAAGTGAAAACAGCCGCTTCGATGGTCATCAAACAAAAATGATATGCACATATGTAATAAAATTCGATTTGATTTTGTTTGCAATTTTTCAGTCACTGTAATAAATCATGTCATTAGAAAGGAAAACAATCATGAACAATTCAGGACTGGGACGTACGAATGACCTTGCTATAAGTAGAATATTGTATTATAATTGCTTTTGTTAATAACAATCGACTTTAACTGAGAAAAAAATCCTCCTGAAATTCCAACAGAGAGTAACATTAATGGAGCTGTTATTGCCATTGCTGCCTCAACTGGCGCCGTTGTGTTTGGCTCCATTGTTGCCATTGGTGTTATGTGCGTTCACTTGATGCGACGTGTACCTGGCTATGGACTCAGCAACGTCCTGAACTCGTTTTCTAACCAGAATGTTGAGTGGGAGGAGAGACCTCGTGAATACCGTCGTTCAGCCAAATACGATGTAAGAATATCTTAGCACGTATGGGCTATTAAAACCTAACCGTAACATAAATAGCATTTACCTTCGACTGAAAAGCCTACCGGTATCAAACGGACTGAAAGTACTATTTGTTACTAAAGTTGACAAAAAGGCAAGATCTTGTCACCAGTTTCAATGAATAAAATCTAGGATATTTGCCATTTGGACAAATGATATAATGCATCACAAGACTTACTGAGGCTTTAAAATTATACAAAATATTACATGCTCTGTCCCCAGTCTCATTATGGATTTTTACCCTACTTTAACCACTGATGTGGGTCTATAGTCCTTGTCTCCAGACTAACCCATGGGAATCTTTGTAACCCGCCTGACAGCTTGCCTGGCCCACTGATTCGCAATAGTTAACGTTCTCTGTAATCCGCCCAAAACGATTTTTAAAAATTAACCCAAAAAATTAATTCGTTTAAAGGGCAAGTTAATTGCGCCAGAAAATTGGCTCGGAAGTTTACTTGGAAGCTTAGACCTCTAACACTAATTTCAACGTGTTCACTTCTTCTTAGATCCAATTTTACGGTCAGGAAGATGACAGTTTCCCCAGACAATACGTCGTTCCTGGTCCGGCATTTGTAAGTTATATTACTTTTAGTTAAATGTTAAAAATATCAAGCATTCAAAAACTGTTCGCAATGAGCAGATTTAAACTCAATCATAGGCTGCAGTGCATTTATATCATGAAATGTATTTTCTGTTTCAGGTAGGAAACAGAGATGGAAGTTTTAACGACGCTTTCTACTATTAGAGATTTTTGAAAACTTGATCCTCGGGTGAAAGAAATAGAATCGGGGAAGACCGAAAAACATTCAAACAATATCCAAGATGTTCTATATTCAAACTTCACCGTCGTGCTCCCAAACCTTTTTCACCTTAAAAGCGTTAAATGAGCGTCAACTAGTATACATATTGGAATTGCACTTTATTTACTCTTTATAAATGTATGTATTGAATTACAATAAAATATATTCAGGCAAAGCTAAGATCAAAGCTACATTATGCACATTACCCTTGCTACGAATAGGCTCAACTCTGAAAGGGCCAGGGTAGATCCTGTCCCAGTATTCAGCTGTTTAATGCATGATCTTTCAGAAAAAAAGTTGACGTTTAAAACATTCCAGTGCATAGTTCAGTCATAACGGTCATTCGAAGTTCATGGCCACATAAGTCTGAGCCTTCGTGCATTTGGTACGTCAGTAAAAATACTTTGAATATTTTGCTGACCAGTCTCAGTAAAAACAAAATAAGAATAATAGGCTTACAATATAGAACAGTAATAGAACAGTACGCTTATGTCTGATGTTAATAGAAATGGTGTCAAAATGACGGCAGGAAGTTAAAAAAATACCTGTGAGAGTTTGGTGCTGAAAAAAATGCCCAAGTGTTATTGGAGGAAATCGCAATGGGTGGGGGTTGAATTCTGCCCACGGGTTAAACCTTTTTATAAGATGTAAACTCTGCACTAAGCAGGTGCAATGTGATTTAACTAACGCTTGATTGCTTTTAAGTATTCATGATTGCATGCTACTATTGGGTGCTTCTGTTTCATATCCTTAATTGATCTACATTAAGAGCTTGTTATATTAAAAATGTAGAATGGGAAGAAACCAATTTTTGGGTACGTTTCGAGTTCAATGGAAAAAGGTAATTAAATTGTATTTTTGTATAAGATAAAACAGTGTGATTTGTAATCATTCAACTTGTTTCATGCAAAGACACTAGCCGGGTAAAGAAAATACTTTATAAGCTCTTTGATATAAGCGAGGTGGTTGTTTATGTGGGTGATTGTGCTGTTATATTACATGTAATTAATCCTCATCTGGATTAATTGGTAGAGAAAGAACCCCACATTTTTGATCAACAAGGTAAAGAGCATGCCGCTTTAATCACCAATGACCACTTCAAGACACTGAATTCCATTCATTTAAACTGTATTATAAATTAAACAAATGCTGAACAGTGCTACACAGTACACATTTTAAGAAAAAATTCACAGCAACGTCACACTGACAAATTGTACCTCAAGCAAAGGTACGGCCATTTCAATGTTATTACACTTTGAACTCATTTCTTTGTGTTGCACCATAAACTGGTTGGTGTAGTATCTCTTCATTTTTTTTCAAGTGATGCAGTCTTGCCTAAAGTTCTCGTAAATATTAACGTGAAAATGATCAAATATAGCAAGTACACAATGGAATTTTCAGACTCTCTCTCTGGCATCCTTGCCTCGAAGAAGCAATGGTTAGCGCGTCAAGGGTTGGAGCAACGCCTGGAATGACGGTACAGCCCAATCCTTGAGTGGCAGTCTTTGGAGGCAGTCGTTGGCGCCGATGAAGATTGATGGTAAACGTGCCGATGTTGCACGTGTTGTTTCCTCGCCGCACGCTCCATCGCCATCTGGACCCTTGTGTTCTTGAGAACACCCTCTTTGACACTGTGGGGCCAGGTGATTCGATCTTTGGCAATAACCTCCCAGTTATTGGCGTGGATCTGCTCGCACCGGATGTTGCGTTTACAGACATCTTTAAAACGCAACAGCGGTCGGCCCACACGGCGGACGCCAACCTGCAATTCTCCGTAAAGGACTTCTCTCGGCAAGCACTCGGCTCCATGTAGTGCACGTGGCCGAGCCACTGAGTCGTCTCTGGCTGGGAAATGCAGGAATGCTTAGCAAGTCAACGCGCTCAAGCACCACAGTATTGGGTCTCTGTCCTGCCGCTTGATTTACATGTGGCGCCGAACCCATTTAACCGCTTCTCCTGCTTGGCATAGCCTGTCCAGGACTCGCTGCCGTACATGAGAGTGGACAGGACACAAAATTGGTAGACGAGTAACTTGGTCTTCAAACTCAGTGAACTGTTGTTCCACACTTGCTTGTTGAGTTTTGCCATGACAGCAGCTGTTTTAGCGATATTGGAGCTAATTGCAGTGTCGACATGTCCAACGAGAGCGTGTTTGAAACAGTGGGCCCTAGGTAGATGAAGGTGTCAACAGCCCTCAGCTGTGTGTTGTCGATGGTAATGGCAGGAGGGGAGACAGCATCTTGTGCCATGATGTTGGTTTTGTTGAGGATGATCTTGAGCCCTAACTCCTTGCAGGCATGGGACAGTTTGTTCACCAAGTACTGCAGGCCCTTCTTGCTGTGCAATGCTAGAGCAACGCCGTCTGCAAACAGCAGCTCGCGCATAAGAACCTCGTAGACTTTGGTTTTTGCACGAAGTCTTGCGATGTTGAAGAGTTTTCTGTCTGATCTTGTGCGGACGTAGACACCTTCAGGACAGTCGGCGAAGGCGTATCGGAGGTGCATTGAGAACAAAAATCCCAAACAGGGTTGGTGCTAGAGCGCAGCCCTTCTTCACTCCACTGCTGACTGGAAATGCATCTGAGATGGCTCTATCAAAGCAAACGGTATTTGGAAGAAGATGATTGCAAGGAGCTTTGGGGAACAACCGATTTGTCGCAGGATCTAGAAGAGCCCGCTTCGACTAACTAAAGTCAAAGGCTTTGGTCAGGTCCACGAATGCAAGGAACAATGACTGCTGCTGCTCTCGACACTTCTCATGCAGCAGATGGAGGGATAAAATCATATCCACTGTGCACCTCTCGGCACTGAAGCCACACTGGGACTCAGGATAGACTCGCAAAGCGAGGCTCTGCAGGCGTAACATGGTGAACCAGGCGAAGACTCTGCAAACTATGCTCACATGAGAGATGCACCTGTGATTGTTGCAGTCACTGTGTTCGACTATGTTTGCATCTCTCAAATCTTGGGGAATGTGTCCTTGCTCCTAGCAAAGACAGAAGAGATCACATAGGGGTTGCAAGATGGCATTTTTCCCGTGTTTCAGAACATCTTAGGGATACCGTCTTTCCGTGGAGCCTAAGCGTGCCACTTGAAAGGCAGTCTATGGTTTTGCTGAGATCGTCCAGCGTGGACATTTCGTCAAGCTCCTTCATGACTGGAAGGCCAGGCAAGGCGTTGAAGGCAACGTCTGTCACGATGTTCTGGGTTGAGTACAGTTTAAGATAACGTTCGACCCAACGCTGGAAATGCTTGCTCTTGTAAGTGATGATTTCGCCTGTTTTAGCTTTGAGCGGTGTTATTTTGATACTTGTGTGGCCGATAGCTGTTTTGATGCCCACGTACATTCCTTTCGTGTATCCACAATTGGAAGCTATCCGGATGTTGGCGCACAGGTTCTTCCAGTACTCATTGGCGTATTAAACGGCGGGCGATCTGCTGGATTTTGCTCCTCGCTGTTCGAGGGGCGTCGCACGTGCCGGGGCAAGGGTTCTGCTTGTGAGCCAGCAGTGCTTTTCTTTTGGCCTCTTTGACTGGCTGCATGTCGTCCCAGTGAGCATCGAAACAGTCAACAATCTTGCGTGCTTTCCGAATGCAGTCACGGCTGAGTCGTAGATGGCGTCGCGGGGATGGTTCCATTTGGCGTCCACGTCACCTGGGATCTCGGACTGGAGGTGAGCTTTAGGTTTCCTCTGAAAGCTGTCAGCAAAGGAGGTCTGAGCGTTGATCGGATCGAACGTTCCACAAGTGTTGATGAGGGGGCGACCCTTGGTCTTGGCATGGTGGATCTTCCTTGGCTTCAGTCAGGCATTACTGGCTACAAGGGAAGGATCTGTGTCAGCTCTGTGATCGCTTCTCGTGTGGAGAACACTGCTGAGGTCCGCTCTTTTGGTGATAACAAGATCTAGTTGGTGTCAGTGACGGGACGGGGGTGCCTCCAACATACTTCTTGCAGCCTTTTACACTTGAAGTAGGAGTTTGTAACTCACAGGCCGTGATGACAACAGAGTTCCAACAGCCTCTGTCCGCTAGCGTTCATCCTGCCTATGCCAAAGTGGCCAAGACAGAATGACCACACTTGCCAGTCTGCTTCAACGCAAGCGTTGAAGTTGCCTAGCAAAAATAAGCCTTCAGAGCGAGGGATTCTAGATAGCACTTCCTCTAGAGCCTCGTAGAACTGATCTTCGGCTTCTGGGGAAGACGTGAGAGTCGGGGCATACACAGAAAGGATGTTTACGAAGCCGGAAGATGTCTTCATGCGGAGGGCGAGGGTTCTTTCGGACCCCCCTGCAGGGGTTTCTGTGGTGAAAATCAGCGAGTCCCTCACCTGAAACCTACACCATGCTGCCTAGGCTCGTCCTGGGACAGGCCCTGCTAATAAGTAAGGTGAAGTCGTTTTCTCACAGAGCGCTGCTGTCAGTCAGGCGGGTTTCTTGAAGGCAACGTGGATGTTAAATCGTGCTAGTTCCTTATTGGTGATGGCGGTCTTGCGGGAGTCCTCCATTTGTTTGAGATCTGCTTTAAGACCGGGACACGTGGTGGGAACGCTCCAGCTTGCAAACCGAAGAGCTGGAGTCTTTGTATGATTCTGCTTTTGACTACTTGGTGCAGATTGGCGCTTGCTTGTCGGGAGAGACCCCTAAGCTCTACGCACCCGGTAGAGCAGGCAAGCCATGGTGGGGCGGCACATACTGGCTGGGGGCTGCCCAGCTTGGGGTGGGCAGTAGCAGCCCAGTGACGCTGCGAAAGCTTCTCCAACCGTCGGACGAGACCCCAAGCATTCCCCCGGAATCTTGCGACGTCGCCGGTGTAGCCTCTCCGTTTTGCGCTAAAAAGCTCGGACAGGGTCGTATGGAGACACTGAGCTGCCCATACGTCAGTGTCCACCTCTCGGTGCCACTGGCTGAGTCCAGAGGAAAGGATGATCCAATACAAATTAGGACCAGTTCCAGTGAAGGAGTTGACGGAAAGTAGTACTGAGTATCTGTCAACCGCCTGATAGAGCTCCACTCTGGATTTATCCTTGAAGTTTACTCCCAAGGCCTTTCCTGTGTTCAGGTATAGCCACAAGGCAGCAGAGGTTTGGAATGAAAGTTTACCTTCTCCCAGGCAGTTTACCGGCCAAGGCTAACGGACACCACCTGCCCGGATTTGAAATCAGAGGGGTCCTTCTGCTAGGTGGACTGACACTCAAGTCAACGAGCCCCAGGTTGCTCCGACCTGGTTGACTCGCTGACACCCTCTGTCATTTAGTGACAACAGGGTCAGCACGAGAAGCCAGACAGCAGGATTTGGTTAGGGCAGGCTAATGGAGAGACGCTGTGCTATTAATGAGGTACTTCAGTGGAAATTTAGGTGCTCATTTCTGCATTCCTCCCCAGCACGTCCTAGCCCATTAAGAATTTTTCAGACTGCTCAATTTAATATACACCAGACTTAAGAATAGCTTCCAAACACTAGCTTCATTAAAATTGCCCAAATAGGAAGATTTCAAAGAATATATTTCAAAACAATCTATGGACAACACGTAATTTCCATTTTCCACTCGTAAACTTAGCTAGGATATCTTTAGAGGGTTTTTACTTCGAACCCCTTCAGTATCACAAATTCATACCTGAAGTCATTTCAACATGAAAAAACGGGATTTTTGTCAAAAAGCGTCATTCTTGTTGAAACACAATGCCCATTGATAATTGTGCTAAACCCAAATAATATCATTACATCAAGTCAGTGAAACAATTCTTCATGGCAGATCTATGCACAAAATAGTCGTGGATAATCCTTCAGAAATTGGTCTGTTGAAACTGAGTCAAGGGCTGTCGTTGATGTTAAACGTGGCGTTTGTCGTCTCCAACTACCAGCAAGGACAGACCTCATGTATTTTTAATACGGAAATAAATATGTGCCTTTGGTCTTAAAGGATAGTTTCCATAATTAGCGAGAGTCAAAAGAAGTCAATGTACGATAAATTTCCACGGATTTTGGTCAAGAATTTTACTTTTATTTTCCCAAACCCGTCTATTTTATGGTATACCCTTGGTGTAAGTAGTCCAGAGGAATCTTCTTATATGGACATGGCACGCACGTGGCAAGTTATGCGTGCCGCAGCGTACACAGACACTTTACCAGTGGGTATTGATGAAACTGTCTGGTATCTAGGCTTCAGCGCAGTTTTAAGCAGCGGGCATTTAGGAGCTTTCGTTTTGGACAGTGAAAATAAGACGTGTAGTCATTTGCGCATGCGTCGACTCCGACGGTTTGTGCCCCCCCCCCGGTTTCTACGACAGCACTTGTGGTGAATCTGCGTTGTGCTGAAAATGGCAACGGTTGGTGGGCACTTTCCCGACCTTCAAACCTACAGTTTTGACCGGAAGATGGATGCTACACAAGTGTTGGAAACTATGTTTCCGATAAGTTTTCGTTATTGAATTGGTTAAATCATTAATGCAAATAAGTGATAGCTTATTGTTGAACTATGACTGATGAATTTTGAAATATCCTTTAAAATTTTAAGCAACTAAGGTGTGTTGAGTGCTTTAGGAAATTGAATTCTTGCCGTTTTTGATGCTAGGCGTAGCACTAGCGTAAGTACTTCACTGTCGAGTCGTGGCTGTGTAAAGTTCCAACAGCAAATTTAACAAAAACAAAACTTAATTTCGATTGATGGAAAATCCATTTGATTTTTTGAGATGGTTGGAAAAATTAGGTACTGTTTTGATCCTATTCCATGATTCTTGTGAATTTGGTAAACATTATTACTACTGTTAGAAAAAACGAGTCATGTAAATTTCACTGGAGAGTTTGATTACTATTTGAATCCTATTTTCATAACAGGGAATAATGACAAGTGATTGTGAGAGTGAAAAGCCTGAAGTCAAATCAAATAGCAAGCCTTCACAAAAGAAGTAAGTTCCGGACATAAAGTTAAAGATGAACATGTTAATCTCAATCATGTTCCTAATATCGTTATCTAGACATGTCAACTGTAACTAACTTTGTTTTAATCACATTTTTATGCTTCCGAGAGGTGTAATTTCCCCATATGTTTAAAAGTTTTAATAAATTTTAAATCAACACTTGCCTTTAAATCCATTTTATATCTGTAATCAAGATTCTTTTTTATAATTTGTAAAGAAAACAGCCGATAATTAGCCCCACATGGTTAGGAAATTACCTTTAACCCCAAAAATCAAAATTTTCCTCAAAAATATACAGACGTCATTATGCCGTAATGCAGCAAATATCAATGTTGGGAGCTGCCCGTGGTTGATCGTGAGTCGAGCACGCCCTCAACCTTTGGCTTTTACTTTTATATTGTTGCACGGCAACATCTCCGAACTTTTTCAAACTCAGATGTGTTTCTAAGCCTATATTGAAACCAGTTCTGGTTCTTTTGTGATGAATATACTTGAAGCAGCTGGAATTCCCCAAATACACTTTTGTTTAGTCCTTGTCGGATTTCTGGATTTAATCTCACGGTAGTTTCAAAGTGATTAAAGGGACATGGTATGCTTGACTATTTATACCGGGCATGGATGCGCCGTTCTCTGCTCGTTTTGCTGAGCCCACTGTGTCCCGCGGGCGCTCCTCTTCCATGGCCGACGCTTGTGCCGCGGAAGGTCCGACTTCCAATCTGACTTTCCGTCAACCTACTCTGATGCTTTAGGCCTGGGCCATGTGGCATGTGGACCATTCATTTGGGACCTGGGACTCAAGGTGTCCGGGGGGTCTGGGATTTATGAAGTTGGGGGTGTCCTTGTGCCGGTAATTTATGATTTGTGAACTCGATTATTTGTAACTTTCAGCTGTGTACAAAAGGCCTCTGTGTCTTGCATAGTCACGTGGTCTAACCCATTGCATAACCCATTGTGATATCGAAATTGTTCGCTGCCGTAGCTTTAAATTGTACATCTGCGATATCCCTTGAGTGTCATAAACATTAACATTCCGCTTAATGCTGTTCACATATGGTCAACTGATATCTGATTATTTCACTTAATTTGTGTACCATGTAATTAAGTGGGATTTATGTACTTCCCTAGACCGATCAACTAGCTCAAACAAATTGCATCTGTGATCAAAGCCAAATCGTCCAATCCATCCTTACCGGAAGTTTATTCTCCCCCGTGGAGACACAGGTTTCGCCCCCAGCCGGCGCTGCCGCTAGAAATTCTTGGCGCCGTAGACAGGATGGGATGAATGTGGAGTTTTGTCATGACACACTGGATACCCTTGCGTGATGGGTCAGCTCTGACTGCTGCATTATTTTTTTTTAAGCCGTCCACATTGAGTTACAACTGATCGAGCAGGCCAGGAGCAACCTCATCTCGGGGGTTCCAGGTCATTAAGGGACACCGCCTTTGGTATTCAGCGCCACTTAAAATATTTAGGGCCGTTTCAGAATGTTCAAGTTTTGAGTAGTGTCAGCCGATTCGATCATAGTCAGCCAATTTTGCTTAAATTGTGTACATCTTCTTACCATGTGTGAAGTGGTTTCTATTGAGCAAACAGTGTCCTTTTCTCGTAAATCTGCATTGGGACAGATTAAGCCATTTGGCCAATATTTTGGATACAGTTTTGAATTAAAGCCAATTTTGCGAACACATGTTTTAGTATGGAGAATGTGGTCTGGTACGATAATATCAATGACTGAGTTTGCAGACCCTGGTATTGTTGACATTCAGATATGCCTTTGATGCTGTGCTTGATGTTAAGACTTTTTTCTCTGCACTTTGTCTATTTGCCTTGATTCTCACTGTATTTAGAGTGTAACTGGTTGGAATTTTCTGTGAACTAGTTGTGTCATATCCTTGGAACGACTGACAGTAGGCTTACTGTATGACCCTGTGTAGTTCCAGATTTTTTTTTACAAATTTGTGAAGCCTATTATTGTATGTACACTTGTGTTGGCCGTAGGTGGCTACAGTATTTATGTTCCAACCATGGCTTTGTCTGAGAGATTATTTGGTTTTCACTTAAATTTGTGTACCACGTAATAAAGTAGGAATTGTGTTTTGTATTGACTTAAAGGTTTATTCTTTTGACTGATCAACTAGCTCTAACAAATTAGATCTACGATCAAAGTCGAATCGTCCAATCCATCCCTTACCGAGAGTTCATTCTCCATCTTGCGGAGACTCAGATTCCATCCCAGACGGCGCGCAAGCGCTGCCGCTACATTGAAGGAACCAGGAAATAGAAACATTTTTATAAATTTTACTAAAAACCCTTGAAATTGCATCTTTGGGTTTCAATTTACCTGATTTTAAATTTTTGTTTTGCAATTTTAACCGATGTGTTGATGCTTTAATAGTTTTTATGCTAATTCATATTTCCATTTTATTGAGCAGAACTTTGATGTCATCCAAGGCACTTGATCTCAATGTTGCACTGATTTGTGCACGGAAAATTTCTAGATTCTTTTTAACCACTGCTATGGCAGATTTTATTTTCTTTGGCAGTTTAATGCTGTGTAAGTGTATGGCAATAATCCAGCGAAAATCCTTTTCACAGAAATGTTCCCAGATAGCAAATTTGGGGTTCACGACTTGAACACGAAAACATGCAACCTGAGCCATGTCTTCCGTGATTTACATCAAAGCAAAAGCGCCTTCACTTGTCCAGAAATGCTTGGGCAATTTTTAATGTTCGAAACAGTACACCGTTCAGCTCACGTATCTCAAAAATGATGTCAAACAGTCTTCATACAAGGAAGAAGAGTACAAAAATACACAAAAAGTGATTCTAAGAAAAATTCCTTTCCTGGTTCTTTTAATGCCCATGCAAAATATCTACTTGTTCGGGACTCTGGAGGAATCAGAGAAAGTAGCGTTAAAATTCACATTGCACACAACAAAAATACTTAGAACTCTTTCCTTTTTACACTAGAATACAGCTAATTACATGTACTACCATCAAGTAGCTTTCCCATAAGTTTACCTGAACCAAAAAGTACATTGGCCTAAATACATGTTCAATGTAAATTAAAATTGGCGTCTGAAATTTCTAGTCCCTAAATTTTAGATTTTGTCTCAAGATCCCAAGGCTAGACTTTGAAATTAAGACAAGGCCTGAATTTAAAGACCAGCCTACAGTGTACAAAACGTGATCTGAATGAATTTGGGTACAAAAAATTGTTTTCTTTCAGTTCATGTGTGCAAAACTGTGAAATTGGCTAGATATGCATAACGTAGCAAAGCACTAAAAAGCCTATACCCTCAAGCAAGAATTGGCAAATAACATTTCCTTCATACTACATGTACTGCTTTTTATTGCAGAAGAAAGTCACAAGGGACTGAAGATCTGGAGGTGTGCTCACTCCACAAACTTGTTCTACAAAACCCATTCAAGTACAGACACGGAACATGGAGAGATGAAAGGTATGGCAGCAGGTTGCCACAGCTCTCCAACCTCTTACTCATTCAAGACGGCCATGACTCTCAGCCAAAGAACTGTCAGAGATAAGAATAAGTGGTTGAAAGCCTGACTAAAACTGTGAAGGGTGCATCTGGCATCAGCCCAGAAGAGACAGGTAGACGGAAAGAAATTAAAGAACTACATGAGCAGTTGGAGAAAATGAAGTTAGATGCTGAGCTCGTACCACCTTAATAAAGGATGAGGAGCAGAAGAAAATCAGATGGGGTGGAGGTGCAGAAGCTGATGTTAGAGAGATTTTCTGGGACCAAAAAAGAGGTACATTTTGAGTGGTAAAGAACAATTTTACTTTCTTTTACTTTCTGAATGTTAATTTGATAAATAATTTATATTTTTCTCAATCCAAAAATGAAGTCGCATAATATTATAATCCCATGTTATTGTAGCTTGTCTTTGTAATGCATGTGAATTTATTTTGTATAAAAAATTGCTCTTTTAAACAGCATGGTGAAAGTACATGTTCCACACTGAGGAAGAGAGAAGAAACAATTATACAGAGGCCTTTGGTATTTTAGAGAGGAAGATTGAACTGCATCAAGAATTTAGGAAACACAAGATGGTGAAGAATGCCAGAAGACAAAGGAATCTGAGGTTTGAATTTCCTTTAGTAGCAGCAATTCATACAACAACAAGCACAGCAGATGCAGATTATGACAATGGCAATGTAGAAAACTGTTGAAAACTCTTGAAGAGAATGAAGGAAATTTATACATCAAAACTGGTTTGTTAAGACTTGTTTACGTGCTATTCATGTTCATAACTTAATGTAGTTCACATGTTATACCATCAACATTTTGAAATGAATGTTTGTTTAAATATTTTCTGTTCACACTAAAAACAAGAAATTCTTATTGACATTTCAAAAAGGAGGCTGGTGTTTATCTGTTCCTGTTCACAAGCTTTACTACAGTAAGCAGTTTGTATTTTGGTGAATTTTTAACATTATTACACAAATGCTCATATAAGCTCTTTGCTCTTTGCAGTCTCTGAGTAGATGATGACTACAATGTGTATTGTATTGTGTTATGCATGTGATAAATTATGAAGTCATCTCTGTAGTTGGGAATGTTTGTTATTCAATGCATATAATAGCAGATACCAAAATAATTATCAATCTAACATGTTAAACACTAAACTCTATTTAGGCCCATTGGCCATTTGCTGCGAAAGGATCCGAAAAGGCTACATCTTAGATTGTCTTTAGAACATGACCCGAAGGGTTATATTCAAAACCTGCCATGCATGGTTATTTATCACCACTACGATGCTGTTTGGCATACAAATTAAATTAAACCAAGGCTTCCTCTGCAAAAAAAATTAATTGTTAAATGTGTTAAGTATTGAAAATACTCTGCATGAGTGTATTTATGCGGCAAAAAACTGTTTGGTTCAAAAATAATTTTAATGCAGGCCAATGTAAAAAATCTCAAATGAAAGCTGTCACAAGAGTTTTGCTATAGACTTCTTTCTTGCTTTCTTGCTCACAGTGACATTTATAATATTGTGTTCCCTAAATATCAAGTCGATGGTAGCATGGACTTTACTAGTGTCTACGAGATGTGATATTTGGGATCAACAGTTTATTAAAAGGTGGACGGGAAACAGGGGGTCTGGGTGACAGTCAAACTGGACAGGTGATTTACTGTGCTTACTTCTCTTTATCAAAGTTCAATGTGGGTTAGAAGAAGGTGCAGCTTAACACATAAAAGACAAAGTTATAGAGAGGCGATGTTGTATACAAGTGTAACTGAACTACGGTTTGGCAGGACCATTGGAAATGCAAGTCAGACGGCGTGGGTAGGGTACGGGTGTGTAGAATCGTATGCCCACAGACACTGCGAAATGGTTTAACTGTCGATCTAGGACTTAATATTAATTTTTCTTTATTGCTTTTTTCAGTTAAAATTAGTCATCTTATGTCCAAGAATCCCAAGGTTCATAACCCTTAGTTCAGGGATATAAACCTTAATATGTAGCAAAATTAATTCCTACCTCGTCGGCCACTTTCTTGCGAATTGTTTGAAATTGTAAGGAAAGTGAACGCGCTGTCTTTGGAGATAAATTTGGGAATGATTTTGAGCACTTTTTTAAACGATCAGCGTCAGGTTAAAATACACATAGAACTGTGTGGGGTAAGGTTGGAGACCACCATACAAACCAAACTGAACAATATCAAGGAAAAACGCCTTTTCTGCGAATTGGTACATAGGAGGGGCCCTTTTTAGTTCCCTAAACTTAGCTACTATTAGTACTAAACCCCCTTCACATCTTTAGCCCCTCAAAATTATCGACGCCCTTTTTGAACTGTTAGGGTTACAAAAAAAGTCAATGAATATGGAATATTGCCCAATTTAACGCACTACGTCCATGAAGGCCTCTGTCATGCACTGCAAGCTACTCACTGCTAATGTTAACTTGGCTAACGATAGCCTTCCCTAACTGAAATACGAGATGCATTCATCACGTTAAAGTTGTCCAGATCCGAAGCTTCATAATCGGAGTATACATAATCATGAATGGTGGGCCTGCTGATATCATACAGCAGGAAAAATTCCTCTTTCCTGATGATATCCAAACAATAACTGCTAAATCGAGCCCATCTAACTCATTGAATATTCCCAATTGATTACAAAGATGCCGATACGCGATCCAAATGACCCGTGACCCCATTAAATCTTGCACACGCGCAGTCGTACCAAAACTGCTTAGTCAAGTGATCAATGCAAAGTTCATCGTCCCAAAAATCGAAATGAGTTTTCCGCATAACAAATAATTGGTACACCAGATGGTCACGGTCACAATCTATTGTAACAAACGAAACTTTTATCAAATCCCAGCAGGCATAATGAAATGTTGATACATGGTCACGTTACGTGTTGTTGAATAGGTATTTATGACTGCAGGTTGGCTGAAACAAATGAAAAATAAACAATGAAAAATAAAAAAAGTAAACCGTCAGTTACAGAATTTATCAGCGCGTGCACTGAGACACCAAATTAGCCAAAAACAGATTAAAAGGGGGGCACAGACATAAATATTTTGGTTTAACTGAATTTGTAACATAGGCCTATGTATTTCATTTCTGAGTCATGTATTGGGTCGTCGTTTTTGGAAATAATAAGCACTGTTATTTTTTCAGCATGCATGTTATGATAATTTCAGGCGCTTGTATTATCTGGTATGATCTTGTATTATTTAAATAAAGTAGCCTTTTTTTAGTTTGCAGCTAAATAATTTTATTCACAGCATCATTAGGGCTCTTCAAGCTGATACGTCGATGATTAATATACTACCAGCATATTATTCGTTTAATATCTTTCAACTGTGCAAAGCTTCAGTATGTCACAGATCTCACTTTCAACTGTCAGGTTAGTCGTTCCAAGGTCAATTCAGAAATGAAAACCCTGGTCTTATATCGTTCCGTGAGTCAAGTCTAGGTCAAAGACAACATTTACACACGGTTGCAATCTAAATAAATCTTGTTCGATTAAAGTTTTGTTTCATTTTTGTTGATTGATTTATTATTTTTCTGGCGTTCCCGTGCTCAGAATAATTTTAATGACATTGTTGAAGTGCCAAAAAACCCCAAACAAACAAAAAAGAAACCAACGATTCTTCCACATGTTAATCTTAACGGATGTTTAAGGTGTTGTGTCACCTATGGCGCAGGTTATTGCCCGGAATTTCAGTGTAGCACAATCAGACCCCCCGTGACCTATTTTGGGCTCGTGAGCGAAGTGAATTTAAATACTGGATGGTGTTCACTAGCAAGGATGAAAATGGCAGACGCAATTTCAGTTCTGACGTACAGCTGGCCCAGTGGCAATTTTAAGAAATGTTGCCAAACGAACGCAATATAACTTGCGGAATTAGGACACCTTGCCATGAATTAGTTATTGAATATCAGGTTCAACAGCTGCAAATGACGATATCCTTGGGAACTTCGAAAGCATTTCCTTACACACTTCTCATCCAATAATTACCTGTGACATTTAACACTTAATTGGAACTGCATTGCTGGTCCCCACAGACTCATATGCTTCAGATCGTGAAATTAGCACAATTCTTAACTGCATGCCGTGTCATTTTAGAAGGTAACTTTAGAACAAAGTGTAAAACTTTGAAGGTTAATTTGCTGGTACATTAACGTTATAGTATTAAATTATGGCAACTTTACCCTTCGCTTATATCGTCCTGAAACTAACTGAAACGGTTGGCTGGAAAGTCTTTAAAATACTCGCACAGACAGACAAATTTCTCATTCTGATCGCCAGTTTACAAGTCGTATACCACGATGATGCTGCCAGCCTCTCTCTTCCTGTGCTTATCCGCGATGGCGTTTGCTGGTCCACCAGTGGTAGGTTTTCCCTTATGCCCCTCGTTGTTCTTGAAAGAATACCTCTTAGATATTCTTCTGGGAACAGCTTATCACACAGTGGACGTGCAGCTCAGTTAAGTCTTACCAAGAGCAACTATTTATGATATGAGGGAAATGATTTGCCTAGTAGAATTGAACATTTTATATATCACCGAATAAATAACATTCAGTGTGCAAATTGTGAAGCATGCATTGTTGAATTAAATCCCTGAATAAATCCTCTTCAAGTAGGCCAAGCCAACGGCCATCTCCTTTTCTCACTCCGGCATGAAACTGCGACAAGCAATTGTCACGTTCCAATGAATTCTGGCTTCAAACAGTATTCCTGGATATCTAAACTAGTTACCCTTATCGTCGCGATTTCGACACAATTTCGTCAGGGGAGAGAGGACTGATGGTCTGTATTTAATTTTTAGGGGTAAGTCATTATGTGTTGAAAGCTGCGTTAGTGCAGAATTTTGCATCATATCAAAAATAACCCCTGAATGGTTTTCTTGCATTGTTCTCTGGTGCATACGCACCATGATTCCATACAAGAAATCAGTGGCGCGTGATTCAAAATTAACAGATCAGAATGATGGGGGATTTATTATAATAGTGAAGCCGTTTATTTTTGTCGTGTAGATAAAATGTTCCTTTTTTAAGCAGGAAGAACTACTTTTTAGTTACCCGACAAAGACTGAAATCTTTCAAGAACAATCTGTTAAGATTTTAGCTTTTTGAGTGTTTATCTGCAGCCTAGCCACAGGTTCTCCAAGGATGAGCTTCAGCGTTATTTTGGTGTTGACAGCGACGAGAAAGGTGAGTCTGAGACCTAGTAAACATCTCTTTTTTTCTTTGACTAAAGAGCAATTGTTCAATACCATTTTTACGAAACACAGACAGAAACTCTATGTTCTTTTGGTCCTACTAGATTAACATGACTCGCAATTTCTTGTGACCAACCAAATTTAGCCCCTGAGTACGAGATAGTGTATCCAGAGTATGCGACCGATGATATGAAGCGCAGTGTGGGTCGTAGTGCCATTGCAGCCTTGTCCCTCGACGTTTACGTCGATGCATTCGGTGAGACCCTCCATATGACAGTGGAGCGCGACGACAGTGGCATTAAACCTGGACTCGAGGTCGAGTACTACACTGATGAGGGCATCATCACGGAGCCTGTCCAAACTGACTGTATTTACACCGGCAAAGTCGTCGGGGAAGCTGACTCTCTCGTGTCTGCCACCACTTGCGAGGGTTTGGTAAGTCCATCAGTGCTTTTCCACAGTTTCGTTGCATTCTGTGGATTTATTACAAACGACCGTGTATTTTCATGAATATTCAAAACTGATGCAACTACAAACTTGGCACATCGTTGAACAAATTTTGCACTTTATTAAAGTGCTGGCATTTGTAGAAGTCTTACTTGCAGAACATTAAGACGTCCAAATATTCAAAGGAAAATCCAATCAACTTGAAAAAATGACCAAAAGATCGAATTGATTTATTTATGACAGCATATACGCTGAAAATTTTGTCTGTCGTTTTCTCAAAGATGGCGATTGCATATCATACCTCTGGGCCGACATACATTGAACCACTGGATGATGAGCACGCCTACAAGAGGGATATCGGGCGTGGTCTCCCTCACGTTGCCTACAAGAATAAACCCAAAAACGGCGCCTCTTGCCCTGTTAGAAGTGAGTACAATGTTTAGTTCCGATAAGAAAGAATTTTTGCAAGGGTTTCGTGCTTTGTCTTGAAGTATATCACCACAGGTGTAGCAGCTTGTTCTTAAAACTTTCGCTGAAAAGAGTTCAATAATGAATGTTCCGTGGAGGTTTTACAGACACCCTACCAATAACCAGCATGTATAGTAAAGTTGATTCATAGCAAAACCATGTAGCTTCCCAAACTGAAGCTTTTTCAGTAGCGTTTATCCAGTGACGCTCCTTCCACATACTGAGTATGCGCTGTGTAATCTTCTACCTCAATATTTAAACGTGTAGGTGGTCTGGGATTCGGCCCAAAATGTTTATTGACTGTTCAGTTATACTTTACCAAAGTTCTAATTTGAAGAGTAAAGATTTGAGACCTGACCTCAAAATCAAACATTATGAGGACTTGTTTGATTTAATTGTATGGTAACTGTGCCTAAAGCAAAGAAAAGTGTAGAATGGGGTTTTCCCGGCAGAGTGCTTTTTGAGTACATTCCGTCACATGCGAATCCGTGTACAAAGTAACTTCTGAGTCGAGTCCTAAGCTACTGGTTCATATTATCATTAAAACAAGGCGTTGTTTAGAGATTAATGTTCAATAATCCTGGATTAACAAGGTTTGAGGTGCACTGAAGGAGATATCAAGCCGTCTAGCACCAAGTATCTAGAGCTTGCTTTCGTTGGTGATGCTGTATTGTATTATCGACGCGGAAACACCACCCAAACCTCTCTGACAACGCTGTTCAATGCGGTAAGACCTCTCTCTGACCCACGTCATCTTTACTTTACCAGTATAATATCTCAGACATCTCTCCATTGACCTCTTGATAGTGATAGTCAGACGTAGTCAGACCTTTTTTGGGTTGAGGCTCCAATTAACAGACCATTTTCTAACCATCGATGATAGTTCAAGACTTTTCTACCCCTTTAAGTTATCACACTTAACTATGTTTCTCTTTTCCGGACAATATTGTTTTAAATTTGTAATTTTGTCAGTTTATCATTAAAGATTTTTAAGGCAGCCGGCGGTGATATCATTCAAGCACTTGATAATGAAAGACCAAGCCATAATAGCGGACATCACGTCTAATATGGAAGTTGCCTTTAGATAGAAAAAGAGCCAAAGTGATTTAGACCTTTGACTTTAATTTTGTAACAGGTGAAGAATATCCTTCAACTCGATTCACTGGCTGGAAAAAAACTCGTTCCCAAACTGGTACATATGATAATCCTCACTCTAAGCAAGGTTAGCATGAAATTATCAATTTCATTGTACGCCTACTTCCTCCAGTTGAATATTAAATACCCGTGTGATCGGATAGTGTTTTATTTCGGCAGTCAGTATATCGAATACCAATGCCTGTAATGGGGCAAAAGGTAATTTTCTCTTGAAAAGAAATAGAATCAACTAGCAGGCAGCATCCAGAAAAGCTGTTTGTAGAATTTATGCTTTTTATAAAACTAAAGCAGAACCTCAGAAAAATGTGGAAAAGGATGTTAATATACCACCGTGCCATGGAAACCAATTCTTGTGCAGTTCAATATAGGTTTTCCTGGCCAATTTTGGAAAATGTGTAAATGAATTGGTAATGGTGGCATTAGTTTTAGTTTTGAGCGAAACGGAATGAACATTCAAACCCTCGTTTCAGTTATAAATATTTCAGTGAGGTTGAATGCAGTCGAATGAAGTCAGCGTTCAATTTCTCGATATTGCACTGGTTTTAAGAATGTTGACATTTACTTTTGCGCGACACGAGTGTAGCGCTGCAGTCCAAAGTGTTATTTAACGTTTGCCTGGTCAAGAGTTGGAATTCATTTTTGTGCTAACGAAAATTATGTTCTTAGGAGTGTTTAGTTGAATGATTAAATGTTTGAATATTCATGAGTCAAATAGACCATTCGTGTTGTCTTTAAAAACGATACCAACTATCGTAGGACTCCTGAACAAACACTGACGCTGAGGTAACATTTCCTTCTCGGGCTACGTTGTTGCCACAATCACATAAAAGTTCACACATGGCCTTCATGCAATGGCTGAACAGGAAAATACAGAAGAATTATAGACTTTAATTGATGTTTGATAAGTTTGATAACAACCACAATGTAATTCTTCATGAGTGACACTACATCCATTATCAAATTGGTATCTCGATTTCTGTAACCCTGTACATTTCTAATCAAATTGAAAGCAAATTTTGTGAAATTGAGTTACAGCAAATGAAAATGAATACTCAATACCGACGGTTTACGGTAAACGACATATTTTTGGTGGATAAGATTGCACATTGGTAACACTTGGTAACGAATACGTCAAATCAAAATCCTTACAACTTATTTGCAACCTTTTAAATTAAATGTAATGTACATTCATTTGTTTGAAGGATGCAAAACGATGTCGAATGTTCTTATTGCGAAAATGAAACCAAGTTTCAAGTCGTTTTCAAAATCCACGTCAAATTGAATTTCTATTTAACAGTGCATTTTCCGACATTGGCTGGGGAAACTTATATTAATTAAAATACCGACAAACATTTATTTTCTTCACAGCCTGGATATAGGATCAGCTGGGATTTGTATCGGTATCTACCAAGTGCTGCAGAATGGCTAGATGATAACAAGTACCCGTCTTCTGACGATCGCCACTGGGACAATGCTGTTGTCTTGAGCGGGTGAGCTCGTCAATTGCCGAATTACCGATCAGCTTATTTAAACTACGCTTGAAGAAATTTGCTTTGAAATGACCTTTGCTGACTGTAAAAACAGTGCGAATCCCTACATGGTTTATGGTTTTATGGAGCTCTTCTACCTTTAGACAAAGACACCTAAAATATCAATAAGTGGGGCAGGGTTAAACCCCAACCCGTTCTCTAAAGCCATGCCTTTTTCAAAACTATCCGTGAAGTTCTCACTCATGCTTCTTTTGTACCCCTGCAGAATGCACTTCAATTACGGTATCCTAGGCCTAGCATATGTTGGCGCCTGTGACAGCAAAGAGGCAGTGTCAGTTTCTAGCTTCCTCAGTTTTGATGAGGCGACCGACACGGCTGCTCATGAGATCGGACACAAGTAAGCTCTTTTCAGAAGGTCTGCCAGCAGTGATTAGCTTACACAAAAAATTTGTGAAGCTTACACCATTATTGATATTTAAGGTAGAGAATTATTCTTACCTAGGCTCATCGAGCCCATGAACATTCCCTGCAATTGTTTTAATGAGTCTTGCATGCAGCTCTCTGCTGTCATTTCTGGCCATAGTATAGCTACTAAAGCGCAGTAACTTTCTCTCTCCTGGCAGCTACCATTTCACTCCCGGGTAAAGACGTTTGTATGGCTGGGGTTTCATTTTCTTTCCTTGCAGTTCCGATGACTTGATAAAGCAATGTTTCCCTAATTTTATGACCTTAATGTAGGGAGGCAAGCTCTCTTTATTAGCTCACCTTGGATTGTTTCAAGACAGTACCAGTGGCTCAAAACCAAAATGACGTAAAGAATTCTCATAGCAATCACAGCAAATTAAAATTAACAGTATCCAAGGCGAGGGTGCTCTTGGACCCATTCCACTTTTTCGGACGGTGAGAACCCAATCGATTCGACGCAGTATTCATGGGGTTTTGTTCCCTTAGTCCTAGATGATGCTTCACTTAACTGAGGTTCATCAATAAAAAAGTTTTTACGGTTTTCAACATGCAGTTTCATTATTTAAACCCGGGAAGGTATTCAACAAAAGCAGAGTGTAGTGAATTCTTTATTTAATACTCAAAGGGCCACGTAATGTCCGATCCCATTGCATAAGCCAGTAAGACTGCAACGCTTAGACGGCGTAGCCCTCGTTGCAACTGACCATTTTGCTCTATTTTTTTCGCCGCAGCCTGGGCATGTGCCATGACAGCGAGGGAAATAGTTGTCCGCCTTCTGGTTACGTCATGGCCGCCTATGAGAATGAAGAAAAGATCAAGCCAATATGGTCTTCATGCAGTAGGCGTTACTACAACAGCTTTGTTGAGTAAGTTGACGTGTGTTGATTGGCTAGCCTCACAAACAGGGGGGACGAAACCATTTTTCCACATAACCAACATAACATAACATCAAACATGGCTTTCATTAGTCTTTATGGAGTCTGCATAATATTGAGTTTTCAAGGCTTCCTGGGAGGTTTAGCTATATTGTGGTGGTTTTTACACGCTTTTGGAATATTCTGCCATCATTACTATTAATGCTGGCCTTTCAGGGGGCAATGATATGGTTCCTATTGCGCCCCTCGGGGTCTGCCCCTGGGTACGCCTGTAGCACACAACACAGTGGCGTGCATGCACGCTCTCTTAAAAGTTGTTAGTTAAAGCGTAATTACCAAAAAACCAAGAGAGACACTTTTGCCCGAGAATGCAAAACCTAATATATATGCCCCGTTTATTCTCTGCTGGTAAATGCCCCTGAATTATGTTGTATTCAGCCCCAGCGGAATAAGAGGGTGCCTTAATATAGTTTTCACGAATTAAAACTTTAATGACAAGAGCTTCATTGTCTTAATTTCTGAGAACCCTTTCCGCTTTCTTTAACTGAGCGCAGGAGACCGGACTGATGTGACTTAATTTATTCACAGAAACATAAAGGCCTTTGAGCAACGCAGGGTGTAAGTACCGGCACTCACTGTTTGCACAGAAAGTAATGATTTTATCTTAAGATTCCTTACATTTGTTGGTTTATGTCAACAGGAAGATGACCTGTTACAACGACTCTTAGATCGCGTGGTCAGAATGCAAAGTAATGCTCCATCGAAAAAGTACGCAACGACTTGAAAAGATAATATCCAACCAACTTTGGATTTACCTATTAGATTAGAGCAAGCGTGAAAAAGTAGGTCAGATCTTTAAGTCTCTAAAAGATTTTATGTATATGCATATGTATATCTTCGTGTAGGCCTAAGTGCAAAAAGTGGTAAATGCTTTTTTTGTGAATGCTTTTTTTCTGAAAGTCATGTTTTTGTCTATTTTAGTCTGGGTTTAACCTAAGGTTACAGAAGATTACATTTTGACCTCGTTCGTCTCAAAGTTTGTTTATTTCTTATTAGTTTATTTTTGTTTTATTTGTCTTGTTCTAGTTTTTCAGCCCGGCAGTAAGAATATGTGAAGCAATAAACTAAAGACGGTCTGCAAAGGACAGATGCAAAATCAAATGAATACGTTAAAAGTGAAAATTGAGCTAGATTTCAACAATTGATATTAAACGTACACCAATGGATGCAGGAACATGTGCCCTTTCGGATGACCCCAAGTTTGCCAGATTTCGAAAATTTTCAGAGCTTTAATGTTACATTATAATTTTATTATTGGAAACTGAAAAAGTAAGCAGCACAATAAAATATCCTATTTGCTATCGTTTATATTTGAATGAATCTTACACCAATGGATGCGAAAGATGCCACATAACTGCTTAAAGGGGCCTTAATGCGGGTTTAAATTAAGCCATCCAGCAGCCACAATGCAGTCCAAGTGGAAAACCTGCTTCTTTCCAAGTCCCACTAAGTGGTAAATTACTTTATCTTGCCCTTGATTGACAAGTAGAGCTCATGGGCGTCTTGCGGTGGCCTCACACGGGGTCAGTACACACCAGTGCATCAAATAGCAAACTACGTGTAACTAGCTAGAGCATGTTTCTAAACAGAATGTTTCTCTATGTAACTCCAAACCGAGGTGCTCCACTGTTCAAATGACAGGACTGTCTTTTTGTTGTCATTAGTGGTGAAGGGAAATTAAAAAAAATCAGCACTCACTTTGCGTTTTTCATGTTTGTTTACTGTCTTTGTGTGGAAATGGAAGGAGCTGCAAGAGCCAATATCAAGGTGTAAAGTGAAACAATAGTTGTTATCCGTTCCTACAATTGGGAAGAATAACGAATTGAAACTTGCAGTATCAATCGTGGCCAACTACGGGCGAATTCAGTGGTCTTGGATCTTACCTGCAGAAACATGTATTCCGGTCAAAGAATGAAATGCCGCTGTGAGTTTCCGGTTAGAAAGCCACACTCTTTACTTTTGGCATCACACAGCTTGATAAAGAGCTCTGACCTTCATGTTGTTTGAAAACTAGGTTACCCTTTGATAAAACCACACCTTAAAAATAATTTAAATAACATTGAAGAAAGTGAATGGCAGCTTTGATCAGTATCCAATAGCGTCTCCCCTATAATAGCGTAAAATAGCGCCATCTCCTAATTCAGTCATAATTGCCCAATCGATCTATGGTCGAGTTCGGGCGGTCTGTTCTTGACACGGGTTTCTTGGTCTCGCACTCGAACGGCGGGAACACGATTCAAGAACACTGTTCTCGGAACAGGATCACACACCACCTCCTCGTCAGGGTTTCACAGGAACACACGGAAAAAGTCATGCGATTTTGATTTTTGAACAGCTGCAAAAGTGGAGAGGTGGCTTCCAAAGCCATACACCATGTAGACAATGGGAAGTTTTGCAACATTAACATTAATTATTTTCCCAAACACAGAAATGAATGTTCCTGTTTACATAGAAAAGAATTCAACCCATCCAAAACTTAACTCTCGAGTAACGTACATGTACATGGACGCCGCCATGTTGCATGTTGTTTGTTTTTTCCCGGCGTTTGAGCTGCCGACCCACGAACAACAAATCGAACTGTTCGTGAACATACGGGAACAAGCTGCCCGAACTCAGCCCTTATGTCTATTCGATCTATGTCTAATCGCGTTGTTCCAGTTATCAGGTTAATAACAAATAACCCCGTGTGTGGATGATCAAAAAGCGAGAACATTTTGGTTGGTTTAAATATGATATTTGGGGAATTTCTTGATATTAAAGCCGCCCCTGGTTCTTTGGTGGTAGGTCCATACGTGTTAGGTGATGATTTGGCACCAAGAACGTGTGAGTCAGACCCCAGATGGACAATCCAATGTTTATTTTAATTGCTGATTCATTTGTCTCATCTCAGCCCTTGAATCTTTTTCAGACCAAAATAAACCCTGTTGGCAAAATATTTACGTAATTGTAAGCCTTAGAGAAGAAAAATTGTACACAAAGTACAACATACTGACACAATAGTTAAACTACTGTGAAATTATTGCTCATAAAGTCATACAAATGGTCGGACAAAACATGCACTCGAATTACAGTAGTTGTACTATGGTAAATTACCCCGGTGTCATGGATACAGTAGAGTTGCTGACGTATCAGCAAAGATCGAGCTCTTGCAGGCTCCCACAGCTATTTCCCCTGAACTGCGGCCCAAACACAACATGGCACATGTACATACAAGTATGAATGACAAATATCAATCACTATAATATGTTGAGGAATGGCAGTATGAGCATGGAGGAACGAGCAACCGCACAGGAATGCACCTTGCATAATATTAAATGTACAAAAGTCCAAACGTTCAATCACGTTCGTAACGCCATATAGTATCAACGCAAAGCATTACAGCCCCACGTACGCACCGTACTATAATACACAGCGCGTGTCACTCACGAGGTCTACCAGGCAGGATACATGTATAGCGTTGATGCAATGTGACATGTACAGTACCGTTTGCCGTAACGTGTACAGCACAACAAACGTGAAAGATTGTCACAAATACGATTAGCCTCAGTATAATACCAGCTAATCTGTTCAGTGGTTACCATGATACAAGTCTAATGAAGGTACATGACCCAGAAAAAGGTACTGACAGCAAGGAATTTGGGGGCAACTTTCTTACCTGGGCGTTGCTCAGTTCGCAGCAGCAACAACGGCGGCACTCTAGAAAGTTCGAGAACGCCCAACGCCATAGGCACAGCCACATGGCCTAAACATATTGCTCCGCCATTCATAAAAACGCTAAGTGTAATTACCTTCAACAATTGCATACACTTGAATCAGCATCGATTATCAACAAAACAGTGCTTATAAATTAGTCATTTACACTCAAGGATTAATAAAGAAGTATAACCTAACTGAAAGAATGAAATGTGGAGTCCGAGAGACTATTTGTTGCAGCGGATGTTGAGGCTCTGTCCGCGCAAGGCAGAGTGTGGCCTGCGGGCTGCATGATTAATTAGCTCTCACCCGATAAGGGTGCTGGCGTAACTACATGCCACTATATTATAATCGTTAGATTTGGGGTCGTCTAATGCACATTAGTATGTACTTGTCACATCATACAGTCTGGTTGATCACAGATTTTACATGACTTTTGCTGGCCCTTATGATGACGAACTAGTAGGCAAAAGGGTCAACTCTGACGTAGTTTGGCATAATAGGAATCTTGATGTTCTTCATTAACAGGCTTTGGACTCCTGTTTCCAGTCATTAAAACCGTGGGTCTGTCGTTTGATGTTTAATCCAGAACCAACGTTTGTCAAGACGGTGCAAATTATACCCCGTCAGCCATCTCATACGGAGCTGTCAGCATAGACAGATGCTATATTATGCAAAATGACCCGTTCAATCGGCACCATGCCTCCCGTAACCATTGTCTCGCAGTCTTGGCGTGCGCTGAAAGTCACGGTGTACCATTCATTTTCGAAGGCTGCGATACATTTCAATGAGTCCACCGCTCCTACGTTTGATGATGCTATAGGGTCGTCATGAGGGTCAGTGTTAATTCAGTGTTGTTACCAACTTTATTCGAAAGAACGACCGAGACGGTTGCGATAGAATTGTAAGCTGTTGACTGAATTGAAGAATTGAAAAGCAGACTAATACTGGATACTGGATACTGAGGAGCTGTACAATGATGCAGGACTTATATACGGTTAGAAACAGGATGTAGTTAAAGTCACAAAATTTAAGAAAGGAAAGTCTTAGTCACGTGTCTTAGCTGGATTCTTAGAACAATGACTGTGAATGAATAATTTCACCTTAAAACAAAGTCCTTGGTGGATGATAGCACAAGCTTAAATGAAGCATGCTGAAGTGTACCACAGCCTCTGGGCTAACAAGGTCAAATAGGCGGAAGCAATGTACACTGTACAAGACACTGTGTGCGTGTACTCTTACAAGGAAAATGTAGTGATTAATGTGTCTAAGAAAAGGCAAACAGGATATATACTGGAAATGAAAAAGTCATCAAAGTTAAAAATGAAGATTCTGAAAGCTAAATTCACTAAACGAAATAAATGCAAATAATTCAAGTAATTGTGTAGAAAACGCTACAATGCCTTCATGGACTACTTCAGGTGCGACTGTTTCCTATGTACGCGTGTCCTACACTGAATCTAATTGTGCTCAGTTGTCTTAGCTTGACGCTATCGTTTCTTATGTATTGTTGCTTGGTGGCCAATATGGCTGCCAGCGATCCTTTCTGTATCAGTGCGACAAGGGATTCAGATCAGAAACGGCCCAAAGTGCTAAACACAAAGTAAAAAAACTAACCATATGTGATCTACATTCTCTGGCCAATACACAAACCAAGAGTTCGATGACCATCCAAAAGGAACAAAATCCATGGAATAAGGAGAGCACTTCTCTCATGCAACTTACGTTATTGACTTTTTCGCAATTACGCAAAAAATGCATTTGTTTTGTTCGGTTTTTTTTCTTCATGTTTCTTCTGGGCCAAGGCCCATTTGTTTTGTGCACATTTCTTCCAACATCGACTTTGGTCCCTTTGCAACTCTAGATCTTAATCAAACTTACACCTATGAAGGTCCTTTACGCTTATATTGTCCAAGAACAATGACTACATGATGACGTCAGCAAGTGAATTATTATCCTCGATTTTTTAATATTCATTTCAGCCCACTGACTTTGTACAGGTTTTCAAGGCAACGTTTTGGTAATTATGCTTCCTTCAGTCGTCCTGCAAGTTACAGCCAGCAAAGACCATATAGCAAATAGCATACTAAGAAATACGTGATGATGACTTCATCAAGTGACTTTATGTGAAATTTTGAATATTTAAATTATGTGTTAAATTCTTAAAAATCCATATAAAATCAACCCTGGCCTTCCACAACATTCTGTTTGTGTAGAGGGGCAAAGTATAATTTCTTCTTCAATTCATCTCATATAGGGTAACTAAATCAGTAACTAAATCACGTGACCCTTCCTTCCAGTTGAAACCAGAAATTGGTTTATTGTTCAAATGTGGTAATCATGTTGTTTTCAACGGTGTCAATCTCTTGTAGTATTGCAGGTGTGGTATTCTTCAAATCATCTACCGATGACGTCACGTAATTGTCGAGAGCCCTCTAGCGACAGGTTAAAAGTTCGGAAAAATGGATTTTGTATAGATGTCTGTGGCGAAGTTGTCCAGATCCCATGAAAAAAGGAGATAAGGCAGGTGATCTTTACCCAATTAATACATGTGTAAAATGTGGGACCGGTGACGTCATCAGACCAGAGGATATAATAAAAAGTGCTTTTTATTTATTCTTCAAAACTCGCTAATAAACCCAACCATCTACAGATTTGTCAGAAGTGTCCATTAGATAATAACTAAAACATTGCAGTCAACTGCATGAAGTGCAGAACGTCTTCACATAGATAACCTGCCAACAACAAAAACCCACAATGTTCGCGAGCTCGAAAATTCCATTTGTATACTGTGCATTGGCTACTGTGTGCGTGGACGCGCAATATCTGCCTGTAACAAAGGCACCGCACAGTGCATAGGGTATATACTCATTTGTTTTCACATTTTCAAAATTTCCAAGCATCTGGCGCTGAGGGAAGATCACATTGTTTAGAATGCCACAAGGGACAAATGTCTAAAATCTCTAATATGTGCTCTTTTTACGATAATAGTACTATGTTTTAATTGTGTTTTGATTTGTACATGACTGATTAGGTTAAAACCTTGCAGCCAGTCAAGAAAGGAAGGTTTATAAACGGAGATTAACCTCGTGTGATTACATTATCATCACCAAAACGAGTCACGTGACCTAAAGGGTGCATTCTTTAAAGTACTATATATATGCTGAAGTGCAAGTCCGATTCTATTGAAACTTGGCAGGTATTTAGGAAAGGAAGTGTTAAAGACGAAATTGACCTCATTTGATGATAACGTCATCAGATATTCATTTCACGTAACATTAAAGGTGCACTCCTGCAAGTTCTATTTCTCTTGAAGTGTATGTCTGATTGGGTTGAAACCTTGCTGATATCTTGGAAAGGAAGTGCTTTAGGCAAATATTGACCTCATGTGAGGATGACGCCTTCAAATGACAAGTCACATGACATCAAAGATGCACTGTGTAAAGCCCTAAGTCTTCTTAAATACACATCCCCTCGAGTTCAACCTTTGCAGAGAACAAGAAAAGTGAGTATTCTAAACGAAAACTTGCCTGACTGACGATTATGCCATCAGATAAGGAGTCAAATTGCATTAAACATGCACTATTTAAAGCATGTTATTTCCAGAAATGCATGCTTGCTTGGGTTGAAACCGAATGGTCATAGTGAGATGATTATGCCATTAGGTTTGTACAGTAGATTGCCTGATCAAATTAACAAAAGGAATGCGAAAAAGCGCTCTGCTCTGTTGGTAAACAGACAGATGAGCTTTAGTTTATCCATCCGTCTGTCCGTTTGTCAGATACTTGACGAATCTGCCAACCGTTTGTACACAGCCGATGGGCTAATTTACCAAAAACGGTCGCAGCCAATCACTTTGCCGACATAGACAGCAAATCTGTCTCCCGGTAAACCTGGACTGACCTAGGAAAAGTGTCCCCCGTCCCTGTAAATCTGTCCGCCTCCTACTCCTCCTGGTTATTCTGTCTCCTTCAGGTAGTTTTTCGGTCCCCCTTTGTTGTGCCACACGGAAGTGTTTTATGTGTTAAATTGATGAATTCAGTCCATATGAAATACAGTTCGAATTTTTAGCCCTTCGTCAAGTTTTCAATAATGAAGGGCGCCAGAAGATGAAAAATCAATCGAGCTATATTTCTTCAAGAAATAATGGAGCAATGCGTAATCTGCAGACTTCTCGCACGCGTAGTAATTCTCCAGTCTCACGGCATGGTGGAGCAAGGTGTTAACACTATGTTAACAGCATTAAGACATCAAAGAAATATCAACATAAGAACAGAGTTTCCAACTGACAAAATACAGAGGTTCCCGTTTAGGTTACAACCATCAGGGTGTCTAAAGAAAGGACTACCTAAGTTCACCAACTTGACAAACAAAACCCATGATTCTTCCTACCCTGGATCCCAGCCAAGCTCTTGCCACGTAGTCCGACAAATGATTTTAAAGGCTGGGTGATGTTTGCTCGGATGGATGAAATTAGCAGACGCAGTTTTATGTCCGACGTACCTGGCCAGGTGGCATAAAAAAACCTGTTACCAAACGAATACAATACACCTTGAGGACACTGCAATGAGTTGGTTATTAAATATCAGGTTTGCCTGCAAACAAGGATAGTCTCAGGAAGTATTTCCAGACACACTTCGCATCCAATAATTACCAGTGACATTGGACACTTAATTGGAAATCCATTGATGGTCCAAGCAGACTCCTTTCTTTCAGATCGTAAGATTAGTACAATTTTAAACTCCGTATCATATCAGTCGTGTTTAAAGGTAAGTGAAGAAAAAAGTATAAAACATAGTAGGAAATTTGCTGGTACGTTGGTATCAAAAGTAATTTTCAACTGTAGCGAAAGGCCTAATTTTCGTTTCTATATTACCATTTCAATGATGTTCCAATCAGATGGATTATTTGATAAGTGCGTCGATGCCTCTCATAACCCTCCGTTAATATCATCCTGAAACAAACAGAAAAAACTGGGTTGCCTGGAAATTCTTTAAAAGACTCGCACAGGCAGGCAAATTTTTCATTCTGATTGCCGGTTTCCAAGACGTATACCACGATGATGCTGTCGGCTTCTCTCTTCCTGTCCTTCGCTGCAATGGCGCTTGCTGGACCACCAGTGGTACGTTTTCCATTATGCCTAGCGTAGTTGGTGAAAGAATACCTCCTTTGATATGCCTGCCAGACATAACTTTTTGGAACAGATTTTCATACAGTGGAGTTTTAGTGACGTTAAGTCATAAAAACAACAGTTGTTATGTTGGGAATAGTTCGCGTCGTAGAATGGTGTATTCAGTATATCACTGAATCAAATATTCTTTCCATTGTGAAACGTTCACTGTTTGGAACCCCTCAATAAATCCTCTCCGGGTAGGCCAAGCCAAAGGCCAATAATGCTGCTGTTTTTTTTTCTCACTTCATCGTGAAATTGCGAAACAAAATTGCCGCGCTCCAGTCAATTTTGGCTTCAAACAATATTCTGTAATACCTCTAATAACTGCTCTTATTGCTTGAAAGCATATTTAATTTGTTTCATCAGCAGCACTTGTGATTTTCAAAACGAGTTCGTCAGTAAAGAGAAGAACCGGTGTTCTGTGCTTCCTTTTTAGTAGTCGGTCATTTCGTCATAACTATATTGTGATAGGCATTTTCTGTTGGACTCCAAAATAGCTCCTGAGGGGTTCCTTCGCATTGGTCTCCAGCGCGGGCGCCATGTTTCGATCCGAAATATCAATGGCACGTTATTTGCGATTAACCTATCAGAAATGAAGGGAGTTGTTGTAATAGCATAGTGAACCCATTTAATGTTGTCATTGCAGATAAAAACCTGCTTTTGTTGAGCAAGAAGTACTTTTCATATTTGGCAAAGAACAAAACCTTTCAAGAAAAATCTGTTACGATAATAGCCTTGGGAGTTTTTATCTACAGCCAAACCACAGGTTCTCTAAGGATGAACTTCAGCGCTACTTTGGTGTTGACAGCGACGACAAAGGTGAGTTTTCTTTTCCAAGACTAAAGAACAATTATTTAAAACTACTTTTACCAAACACAGATCCTGTGTTCTATTGGGGCAGATTGGTTTAACCCGACTCTTAATTTCTTATTATCTACCATATTTAGCCCCTGAGTACGAGATAGTATATCCGGAATATGTGACTGCTGACACCAAGCGCAGTATGGATCGTAGTTCCATTACAGCCTCGCACCTCGACGTTTACGTCGATGCATTCGGTGAGACCCTCCATATGACGGTGGAGCACGACGACAGTGGCATTAAACCTGGACTCGAGGCCGAATACCTCACTGATGAGGGCATCATCAAGGTGCCTGTCCAAACTGACTGTATTTACAGCGGCAAAGTCGTCGGGGAAGGTGACTCTCTCGTGTCTGTCACCACTTGCGTGGGTTTGGTAAGTTTGCTTTTCTACAGTTTCGTTGCATTCTGTGTATAAATTACAAACGACCCTGTATTTTCATGAATATTCAGAACTGGTGAATCTAAAATATGACTTGACACATTGTTGAAAAATTTTTGCACTTCATCACTGTGCTGACATTTATAGAAGTCTTACACGCAAAACATTAAGACATCCAAATAATTTGAAGAAAAATTCAATCAATTCGGAAAATGACTAGAAAGATCGAATTGATTTATTCATGACTGCACAGACACCAAAAAATTGTTGTCTGCCTTTTTCTCAAAGATGGCAATTGCGTATCATGCCTCTGGGCCGACATACATTGAACCACTGGATGATGAGCACGCCTACAAGAGGGACATTGGGCGTGGCCTCCCCCACGTTGCCTACAAGAATAAACCGCAAAATGGTGCCTCTTGCCCTGTTAGGAGTGAGTGTAATGTTTAGTTCCCAAAAGCAATATTTTTTCAAGGGCTTTTGCTTTGTCTTGAAGTATACCACCACATAGTACAGGTAGCAGTGAGTCACAGATTATATTATTCTTAAAACTACCCGTATGGAAATTCAAAATAACTTTTTCGTGCAGATTTTAGCTTTGTATCAGAAGTTTCAATTAAGTGACTGTTTAACGGTAACAAATATGTTTGATGAAGTCGATAAATATAGCAAAACCATGTAGATCCCTAAGCCCACGCATTTTAATTAGCAGTTATCCAGTGACAGTCTTCCCATAGGCCTAAGTTTGCGCTGTATGATCTTCGACCTCAGTAGTTAAACGTGTACCGGTAGCTGGTCTGAGCCTTGGCCTTAAGTAGTCATTTATACTATGACCAATTTCTGCTTTAACGAGTGAATATTATGAGACCAGACCCAGAATCATACATTACGAGAACTTGTTGAATTGCGAGGTAAGTGGGCTCGTTGGTTCTATATTGCCAGGTTATTCTATCTTCCTCTAGAACAAACAAAAGGGTAGAAGGGGGTTTTCCCCGCAGAGTGCTTAATAAGAGAATTCCGTTACATGCGAATTCGTGTGCACAACAACTTCCACGTCGAGTCCTCCAGCTGCCGCTTCATATTATCGTTAAAAGATAACAGGGATATCCAGCTTTGACACTGAAGGTCATGGCTTTTCTTTTGTTTTTTTTTTGGGGGGGGTTATTTATTTTTTTCAACGGCATTTTGAGTATAGGAACCCAATCATACCAAAATCAAAACTTGATACATGACATCCAGTGGCTCACTGCATTTGTGTCCACCGACTCTACGAACGCGGTACCGGCACTGGATGAAGCGGCAAGCTACTGCCGTGGCAAATTTAGCTCAAGTGAGTTTGGCAATATCACGGCGATGCTGAACTGAAATAAAGAAGTGTCGTGCCACGGCTATCATTGGATCGACGACATTGCAGCATACCCTGTCGAGCGAAAGGGCTCACCATACTGAACTCAATTCGGCGAGCCGAATTGCACTAAACGCTGTGCTATTGCCACAGCGAACTTTAAACAATTGAATTATTCGAGTTCAGCACGGCAATAGCAAGGCGTGTATCCTAGGTCTCAGAGACCGATCACACAGACCGATAACACAGTATTGCGGCATCTTTGATGTCGCGCCGATCATTTATATCAGTTGTTCTGTTAAATTGACATTTGGCTCTGTAACGTTCCATAAATATAGGTCTAACCAGAGCATTTCATTTATAACCAGAATTACACTGAATCCCAAAATTGGGTGTAACACTGAATCATTTTGTTACTGAACTAGCTGGTTCAGGCAGTAAATTCCGTCGGGGTACATTTTCTCCAAAACGAGCTCGCAGCCTTTCGCCATGAGACGGCTTTGTTCGTTGCAAGAGATTTCGCTAACAATGGCTTATTGTGTAGGGGGAAGCGAGCGTACCTAACAGCCACAAACGGTTAGGAGCTTCGGTTTCAATTTTATTCCGTTCTGGGAAATGTCTTTGTTTTTAAATAACATCTACAAACGAGTTTAATTTTTAAGAAAAAGCATTTTGACATTATATCTACTTTGTGTAGGCAGATTTTGCACACAGTTAATATTCTGTGCCGCTACATTTTAAATGCGACTCCTTTCTGCACCCTCCTTGTACTCAAAGCTAAGGTTGTGTAGCACATGCACCGCCAGCCCATCTTTGCGACATTGATTGGGGATAGAAAGTTCTAAAATGCTTGCGCAATACATATACTAGGTATAATTCATGCGGTTTTGTTTATCAAGGACTTTAACAGCAGAGCCAAGTAATGAAATGTTAGGTTAGCAAGCAAGCAATGTCAGTGTGATAAGGAAAAAACATCGTCCTTGTTTCCCTGGTGATTTTGCTAAAACGAAATGGCCCTGTGTTGTAATGGGAAAGAAAACAAAAGACGCACATGCCAAGAGTTAATTAAACGCAGTCTTTTTTTTTTGAGTGCTACCCTTCTACCGATTGAATTTCTTGGCAAAGTACCTCACAACAAAAAGGTGCAAACTGCGGCAGAAAGAGTATTTTTCTCGATTGGGGATGAATATATTGTCTCTTATAAAAAACTGAAGCCTTTATGTCTATGCCGTGCAGTTACAATGGTTTGTGCAGTAAATAAGGGTACTTTCTAACAAAATTCTTTGGGAAACATGTGCCAGCGTCAGTATTTCCTAGCATTGAAAAAGGTTAACTTGCAGTCAGTTTAAGTCCAAAACACATTAATAACGTGTAATTGATAATATAGATATTATTCGGAAATTTTCAATTTTTAAGGAGTTGCTTTAATAGAGATTAATGATAGATAATCCTTGATCAACAAGGTCCATTGTGCGTTGAAGGAGATGTCAAACCATCGGGTACCAAGTATCTGAAGCTTGCTTTTGTCGGCGATGCTTTGTTGCACTATCTACGCGGAAATTCCACCCTGACCGCTCTGACAACGGTCTTCAACGCGGTAAGACTTCTATCTGACCCATATCATCTCTACAATACCAATTAAATGTTTTGGGCATCTTGGGGTCGTCCCCATGACCAATCCTTAAACTTTATGTTGCTCCTTTTTTACTCACGATATTTTTGCAGATTTGAAATTTTGTAGTTTAAATGTCAACCGATTTTGGTTCTCTTAGATTTTAAAGGCTATATCATTCAAGCACTTTACATATCAGTGAAAGATGATCAAAATAGCAGATGTCACGTCTAATATGGAAGCTGCAATTAAATAGAAAAACAGCCTGAATAATTCCAACCTTTGACTTTAATTTTGAAACAGGTCAAGAATATCCTTCAACTAGATTCACTGGCTGGAAAAGACCTCGTTCCCAAACTGGTGCATATGATAATCCTCACTGTGAGACAGGTACGCAGGAAAATATCAATTTTAATGTACGCCTACTTCCTCCTATTGAATATTAAATATCTTTTTGATCATACAATGTTTCATTTCAGCAGTGAGTCTATCGGATACCCATGTAATGATACAAAAACAATTTTCTCTTGATAAAAGAGAAAACAGAAGGCAGAAAGAGCTGTTTGCTAGAATCTATAGTCAAAAAAACGAAAGCAGAAACACCAAAGAAAAAAGTGGAAAAGGATATAAATATATCTCCTGGCTATGGAAGCCAAATCTTAGCCAGCTCAGTGTTAAAAATACTGGCAAACATCCGTTTTCTTCACAGCCTGGATTTTGGATCAGCTGGAATGCGTATCGCTATCTGCCAAGCGCTGCGGAATGGCTGGATACGAAACAGTACCCGCCTTCCGATGATCGTCACTGGGACAATGCTGCTATATTTAGCGGGTAACTTGCTGAATTTACTTAATTTAATTAAACTGCACTTGAATAGTGCCCTTCAATCTGAATTATTCGGGTTTCTGAATGATCTTTTCCCACTGCAAAAACAGTGCAAATCCCTACATGGTTTATGTTTTTCGGGACTCTATGTGTAGGCCCTGTAACTGGCAACAAGTGGAGCGGGGTAAACCCAAGGCCTGCTCAAAACTTTAATTCTTCCTACTCGGGTTTTTTTCACCCCTGCAGACTGCCCTTCGTTAACGGTATCCTTGGCCTAGCATATGTTGGCGTTTGTGACAGCAAAGAGGCAGTGTCTGTTTCGAGATTCCACAGTCTTGATGAGGCTACCGCCACGGCTGCTCATGAGATTGGACACAAGTAAGCTCCTTTCAGAAGGTTTGCCAGCAGAGATAAATACACATAATATATCATTAAAACTCATGCCATTATTGATATTCAAGGCAGTGAACTAGTCTTACCAAAGTTCCTCAGGCCCTTGTAAATTCCTAACACATTTTTCAAAACCCTGCATGCAACTCAATGCTGCCATTTCAAGCGCAACACAAGCACAATATCTATCTCTCTCCTGGCAGCTTTTGGTTTTTTACCTGGTAGTTCTGACGTCTTAAGAAAGCAATTGTTTAATAACCCCCTTCAAAAATGTAGTTCTCTTCATTAGCCCTCCTTGGATTGCTTCAACATGGTACCCAGGGGCTTGAAAGCAAAAAGATGCAAAAAATTCTCACATCACTCACACTAAATGAAAATTAACAGTAGCCAAGGAAAGGGTAGTTTTGGGCCCGTTAGATTTGGTCCGAAAAGTTGCTTCGCTGAACTTACGTTAAATAGTACAATAGCCTTTAAGGTTTTTCACATATAATTTAATTGAAACCTGGGAAGGTATTAAACAATAACAGAGTGTAGCGACTCTTAGATTTATAACTCAAAGTGCTATCAGTAACTGCAGATATCCTACTGCATTAGCCAGCAAGACTAAGGCGCTTAGAGGATAGTGCTAATTAAAGCCCTCAATGGAAAATGTAACTTAACACTTTTTTTTTGGTCACCGCAGTCTGGGCATGTGTCACGACAACCAGGACAATAGTTGTCCGTCTACTGGTTACGTCATGGCCCCCTACGAGAGTGAAGTTAAGATCGAACCCATATGGTCTTCGTGCAGTAGGCGTTACTACAACAGGTTTGTCGAGTAAGTTGACGTGTGCTGATTGGCTTAGCCTCATAAACAGGTGTTAAGGAGAACCAAAGCATTATTTTAAAATAACCTTCGGCTACATTGCTGTGGCTTTTTACACGCTTTTGAAATATTCTGCCAGCGTTATTACCACTTTTGCCCTTTCAGTGACAGTGACGTGTTCCCATTGCGCCTCCATCCAGTATGCCCTTTGACATGCTTGTCGCAAAAAAGAAATCCGCAACAAAAACAGTGGCTTACATGTACCCTCACAAAAAAGGTAGCGTAACCCCCCCCCCCCAAAAAAAAGCCAGAAAGACATTCTGGTCCTAGAAGGCAAGCATAGAACAATACATATGCAACGTTCACTTATCGCTGGTAGATGCCTTTGGATTATGATGTACCTCAGTCCCAGCGGATGAACAGGGTGCCTTAACAAAATGTTTTCAAATTAAACCTCTAGTGAAAAGTGCTTGATTGTTTTAATTTCTAGGGACCCTTTAGGCTTTCTTCAACTAAAGGAATGCAGAAGAATGCACTTATTTGACTTCATTTATTCATAGAAACACAAAATCATTTGGAAAATCCAACGTGCCAAAAAGTACCCACGCTCACCGTTTGATACCCGGCACGATATGTGGGAAAGGGGGACCCCCCATGTGATGCACGAGCTGTATAACCTATGGATATTGTGCCTACTGCACCCCCCTCAGAAATCTGAAAGGAATTCCAAAGATTCCATCAAGATAAAAGAAGACACAATAGAGTGTGGGGTCCCCCTTTGCCACATATCGTTTCAATTGCACCGTTTGCAGGCAAAGTAATTATTTCCTTTTAAGATTCCTTGGTTTTGTTACGTCGACAGCTCGAACACCTGTTACAATGACTCCTAGATTATGCGATCGGAATGCCAAGTCTACACCATCAAGAGACTACGCAACAACTTGAAAAGACAAAGTCCAATTAGCTTTGAATTACCTATTAGATTAGAGCATGCGTAATGCAGTAGACAGATCTTCATGCCTTCATTGGTCTGCTCTTTATTCTCATCAATTTTAAAGGCACATGTATATCTTTGTGTAAGTCCGAAAGCGTTGTAAATGCCGAAGTTCCTTAAAGCCCTCCGAAGAGTGAGCGTGCCTCAACCTGAGGCAAAATTACGTGATTTGTATCACATGGCAACAATCCAACCCAGCAGCTGGCCCACAATTTCTGATTTTGTACGTTGGACCCCGCCCCTCCTTTTAGAGGGTGTTTCACCCACCGAGTAAGTTTGGTACTGCCACGAATTTGGAGCGAAGATACCCACCCCTTAGCGCTCCCGTATCGTCGATCACTCCAGGATCTTACCTATCTCGATTTTTGACGGTTTTTAGCAAATTCTTGTTTTTAGCATATTCGTGTTCTGCAAAAGCGAATATTTATTTTCTGAAAGTTTCAAACTTATAGGTGCTCTAAAAAGCTAAATAAATTAACTTGATTAATTAAAAATGTTGACCTACCTCTCCAAATTTTAAACTTACTACTTCACGGACTGACGCACTGACTGACTGCGTGAAACGTGAAGACAATTACGTTTTATTTCAACGAATTGACCTATACAGTCTGGTATCTGGACCGTAAGCGATACCTGTCGATGCTGTTTGAAGTTCGGTGATTCAGAACCAGTCTTTAGCACTGTTCGGTGTCATTCATTGGCTGAACGTTGAACCTTAATCCCAACCCAGTTTCTGTTACTGTAAATAGCTGAGCTCAAGTATATATATATTTCTTATGATATTCGAACAAAATCGTGATGGACATTCGTACGATGACATAAAATCCTGAGCGAGGCGTACTTGTGTAGTCAGTCACGGCAACAAAACTGTAGCAGTCTCGTCTTTTGGAGCCCTGTCGGGCCGGCCCATGTCAGCGAGACTAAAAATAGCATTTATACCTTTTTTGTTCATGACGTTTTGAGCGTTGTGTTTTTCTTTTAGGTTGATTTAGTAAACCAGTCCAGATAAAATTTTAAAGTCTACACAGTTAAAAAGAAGCTAAATGCAACGAAGTGTAACAAGCTATATCCAGTTGCCACGTTTCTGGTTAAAATTGCAAAGTATGCAAAAACCTAAAAGCATTGTTTGCTACATACTGCAAAAATAAGTACACAAGACCAAAACTCGAATCGAATCTCTGTCGACTTTTTTTTGGGGGGGGTTAAAAACCATACGAAGCTTTTTATTTCAATTCTTAAATCAAAAATAACGAAAAGCTATTAATTACTTAATGCATTGACACCTGCCGTATTTTGCCTCAGAATTTAAGGAGCAAACAGTCAGACTTAAAGATCAGTGTTATCGTAAAATTCTCTCTACGTGAGCTAAGACCCTATTTATTTCATTTTCTTTCCAACTCCCCCCATACCACTGTTTGTTTGTTTGTTTGTATGCACTTCCCCTCAGATTTTTTATTCATTACAGTGCTGGCACTCCGTATCATAGAATGTTCGCCAGCTGTTACTGTATTCATAATTTTTGGTCTATATCCTTCATTAATGTCATTTGAAAGTCATTGTACTCTGTAAAACCACTAAGAGACAACTCTGACACTGTTAGATCTTCCACAAGTACCTTCTACTTTCCTTCAGCTTTTGCAAAGTTTTACTTTGTAGGACGTTTATAATCGAAAAATATTAACAAAGACAGTAGGGGATTTTAAACGAACCTTCAGATAAATCAACGTGGAAAGGTCCGCGCGCATGCGCAAACGACGTAGGTCACTGTTATCCACAGAGAAATAACAATGTTATCGTTCCACGAAGCGACCCATCTGGATAACTTGCGCTTTGCGCTCATAAAATATGACAATGAAATTTTAACGAACTGACATATATGGTTTTAGCGCATAACTTTGACCCAGTACTATAAATTCTGCCCAACAAAATATCTCATATATTAAGTTAACTGTCGAACTTTATTAAAATAAGAAATCTGTGTCAATAAAGGTTAGTGTAGTGAGGGAAATGAAAGGTCCAAAACAGGCCAGACTTCAAACGCGTTTTTCTCGAAATGTCAAAAACTGAGATAGGTCAGATCGTGGTACCACCGACGATATATTTGGGTACAAATTTGCCCCTTTCCCTTGTGACAGTTTAGCAGGCCACTGTGGAGTGATTTCATTGCCCTGGATGACTGCCAGTGCCGAGGATTGAATGCTTTTTGGCTCTCCACACAGCGTGAGTAAGGTTTATTGCCCTTGTTCTATTGTTTCCTGGGAAGATATCTGCCTGGCAGCTGGGAAGATCAATGACCCTTGCCAATGAGCATATGCAGCAAGGTATGAGACGGAGAACACCCCCCTGCTTTGTGTTGGTCATTGTCTCGCAGGAATCTGGGGAATTACTTTAGACATCTTGGGGGGATGTGTTAAGTAACAATAGTCTGGAATGTGTATAGGGATTGGACATGTTGGGGGTGTACCCCTCGGTCTTATTTCTTGCTGGGTATACGAATGAGTCATGCCAGGCTTGTTGTTGTTGTGTTTGGATGGCCCTAGATGGCCCAGCCGTTGCGGTAAGATTGTTGGGGGGTTGGGATACCCTCTTCCTTTGTATTTATTTGGCAAAATATTGATGAAAGGAAGAGATAGGAGCACAACAAATACTACATATAGTACCTAATTACGTAATTAACAGTGTGACTCACAGTGAGCCACGCTCCTACTTGCGCGTATAATGCAACATAGTTCACTCTTCGCATGGTCAATATTTAACCTTCTTGTTAGATTTTAAAACAAATCAGTCAGACCTCGTACATTCAAACTTGGTTAAATTACTTCTTTATTTGCATAGGCTAGGCATGAATATGTGAATTTGTTGATTTGTTTTGTCTCATTTCAATTTGTTTTGTTTTAGCTCGGTACTAAAATATTGGAATAAAGCGAAACGAAGAACGTTTATGCAAAAAGGAAGAACAGGATAGACGGAAAATCAAATTTACAATAAGTGAATTCAGAAAGTGAGCCAGACACCGAAGCCAAGAACAAACCGGTTGTTTTCAGGTTTTTTCTAATAAACAATCACCTTTAGGTGCTTTACTCTTTAATTTATTAAAGCACAAAGATTCACCAAGCCGCCACAAAACTGCCGAAAGGCGCTTTAATATACGTATAAATTAAGCCATTCATCAATCATAGTGTACTTTATGTGGAAAACCTGCTTCCTCCTAAGTCCGTCGAAGTGATAAACTACTATATCTTGTCCTTGATTTACAAGTAGAGCTCATGGGCCTCTTGCTGTGGCCTCAAACGGGGTTAGTGCTTACCAATGTATCAAAAAGTAAACCACGTAATAGTTACAGCATGCTTCTCTAAACAACTCCAAACTGAGGTGCTCCGCTTTTCAAATGACACTGTGTTTATGTTGTTAATTGTGGTGAAGGGAAATTAAAAAACGCAGCACTGACTTTTTGGCGGGATTTTTCGCGTTTGCGTTTGTTTTCTGACTTTGTGTGGAAATGGAGGGATCTGCAAGAGCCAACACAAAAGTGCGCAGGGGAACAATAGCTGTAATCCGTTCCTACAGTTGGGAAGAATAACGAGTTGAAATTTGCAGAATCAACCGTGGCTAACTACGGGTAAAATTCAATGGTCTCGGATCGAGGGCTCCTAATATTAATAATTCTAAAAAAATGATACTGATTGCAAAACATTCATTAGGGTGACAACCACCAACTATGTCTCTTGGCCATTTACCAGCAGAAACGTGCATTCCGGTCAAAGAATTAAATGCTGCTATGAGTTGCAGGTTGGAAAGTCACACTCTTTACTTTTGGCATCACACAGTGTGATGAGGAGCTCTGGCCTTCGTTATTTGAAACTAGGTTAATACCCTTTGGTAAAATTCCACCTTCAAATGGGACTGCCAAATAATCCCTGAATAACCTTGAAGAAAGTGAATGCCTCGATCAATGTCCAAAAGCGTCTCCGCTAAGAGAGTGAACATCAAATGTCAACTAGTCAGCAAAATGACATGATTCTATTATTTTCAATTATTTGACCCAGGTCTTTGATAAACAGTAGTCGGAAATTAAGGTATTTCCATTTCCCTAGGCTTTCTTGATACCTTCTCAAGACATTGAATTTAAAGGCATTAAATTTACATGCAACATCTACAACACCAGTACCTCCATTATCAGGGAGGCCGCTGATGGTAATTCGTTATCCCTGAAGGACAGTTTCAAACTCTCCATTTTTGAACGTACGACTCAGGACAGTTTAACCAAGTCAAAATAAGCAAGACCTGATCCAATATAACTGTTACTATAGCTTTAAAGTGAGATTCCGTTTTTCCAATGCGAGGTTCCCAATTTCGATTTGCATTCTCATCATTGCCTACATAACTATATACCAAGAATTCTTATGTTATAATTAGTCCAAGAGAAACCACCAGGGTATATGTTTTCTGTCTTTCCATTTCCAAAGCCATAAACCACGATTTCTGAATATTAATTCTTGACCCAAAACTCTACTAATGGTTTTGAAGACTTGAATAAATATCGTTGTGTCATCTGCGTGCTGTAGTAATTAACACCCCTACCATCACCAACATGGATATAATCAACGTTAACTTTTGAGAGCTGATGACCCGTACTAATAATCATAAATTTAGTCTTACAACAATTCAACATTAGACGGCTAGTTACCATCCAACTACGTAAATCTTTAATACATTAGGCCTATTCCATGACAACTATTGACGACCTCTAATTAGTTGGGAGAATTTTCGGGACTAAAAGAAACGTACAACTGCGCGCACATCAGTATAACAATGAACATTTGAAAGGTGGGCTTTATAATGTCAAATAAAGGACTAGTGTGCAGAATGAATAATTACGGTCCTTGGCAGGAGCTCTGTAGAACACCACAATCCATATTGAATTGTTCCGAGAGCATTCCATTTACGGGAACTCGTTGGGATCTATCAGACAAATAAGAACTGTACTGTAACGGTACCATTTAGGAGCAGTTCCATCATGAGTCCCAAATTTAGACTGAAGAGTATTCAATAAAATGTGGCACTCAAATCGAGCAAAACCAGGAAAAAGACGTGTTGTCTATCCATGGCTTTTTAATAAATCATTTCTAACCTTTGGTAAAACCGTCTCAGTACTGTGGTGCTTATGATACGCAGACTGAGCCTTGGGATACAAAATATACAATTCTAAATGAGCATGTAATTCATAACAACAGCTTGCTTAACCAGATAAGCAATGAACTGCAGCTCACTGACAGGTCGATAATTCTCGATCAGCGGGTCAAGGCGAGACATTTTTCAATAAAAGGTTGACAATAGCTAATAGCCAAATCGCCGCAAAAAGGCCAGTGCGAACAGACAAATTACTGAGGCGAATGCAACTGACACCTCTTGTGGTGGACCCAGTAACCGGCTGGATCAGGGATTGAATTGACCTGGCCCAACCCCACAAATATATTTATTAACTTTGAGCAAGGATGAGCGGCTACCCTGACACAAGGGGGGATATCAGTTAACGAACGGCAGACTAAGCCTAGGGGCAGTTCGTTGGGTGGAAGTTTATCACCAATC
>NW_019091491.1:1029754-1047209 GCF_001949145.1 Acanthaster planci
CTGAGAGCATTCCATTTACGGGAACTCGTTGGGATCTATCAGACAAATAAGAACTGTACTGTAACGGTACCATTTAGGAGCAGTTCCATCATGAGTCCCAAATTTAGACTGAAGAGTATTCAATAAAATGTTTTGATCCAAGGTATCAAAAGTGGCACTCAAATCGAGCAAAACTAGGAAAAAGACGTGTTGTCTTATCCATGGCCTTTTAATAAATCATTTTTAACCTTTGGTAAAACCGTCTCAGTACTGTGGTGCTTATGATACGCAGACTGAGCCTTGGGATACAAAATATACAATTCTAAATGAGCATGTAATTCATAACAACAGCTTGCTCAACCAGATAAGCAATGAACTGCAGCTCACTGACAGGTCGATAATTGTCGATCAGTGGGTCAAAGCGAGACATTTTTCAATAAAAGGTTGACAATAGCTAATAGCCAAATCGCTGCAAAAAGGCCAGTGCGAACAGACAAATTACTGAGGCGAATGCAACTGACACCTCTTGTGGTGGACCCAGTAACCGGCCGGATCAGGGATTGAATTGACCTGGCCCAACCCCACAAATATATTTATTAACCTTGAGCAAGGATGAGCGGCTACCCTGATTGTCTGAACGGCAGACTAAGCCTAGGGGCAGTTCGTTAGGTGGAAGTTTACCACCAATTNAGCCGTCACCCCACTGTCAGTGCTCACAGACGACAAGCAATCCAACAGCAAAGACCACTAGCTCCCAGCCTAGGTTCACGACACTCAGCTCTATCACTGAAGTAATCTAGACCCAATACGGTTCGCTACTACACCTACCAGTTACAGTCACTACACGCAGCGCCCCTGGTGCAGCGTCCACGCTAAACCTCGCAGTCACAGCACAGAATGGTACACAGCGTCCTCCACGATCCTGCCACTGTGCGACCCAGCAGCGAAACTCACTAACTGATTGTGCGCGCTCTAAGCACGCCGCAAGCGCCCAGACCTAGTGCTCTACGCAACGCTGGTTGGTCAACGCAATGCTTAATAATTCATGACTTAGACTGGCATTCATGCCTACCCCTCTTTCGTTACATTACTCATATATTCTTTTAAGAATCGAGAAGAAAGGAATTATTTGAAAATTGGAGACTTACCAGTCTTTTAAACGTAGCTTATAAATAATTTCGAAAATGGTTTGTTATCGCATAAAAAACTAATGCCTGTCATCATCGGCAACAATCACTCATGCGGATTGGCAGGGAGAAATGTTCAAGACAATCTGAAGATCCTCTGAGACATTATTTATTATGTCAATAATGAAGATGAACAAGGCGCTATGTTAACTATCGATCAAGAGAAAGCTTTTGATCGAATACAAAAGAGTAATATGTTTGGAGTTTTGAGTAAAATTGGAACGAGTAAGTTAAAATTATGTACAATAAAGCCGCTAATTCGATCTTGGTTTACAAATTACCGAACCTTTTACTGTTACCAAAGGCATTCGTCAGGGGTGCCCAATGTCACCGCTTCTCTATTTGATCTGAAGGATGGCTTTAGTATGAGGTAACCATATCATTAGAGGTATTCCTTTGACCAGAAGTAGTCAGACTATTTTACTCCTGTTCCCATTACAAGTAATTTAGGTACTTAGTTTTAAGAATATTTTAAGCATGTCTAGTCTACCCATGTGTCATTGGTATGCGGATTTTTTACATCAGACTCATTAGAAAATATCTAACCACTAGATGCACTAAAACATAGATCCATGCTTTCATTTTTAGCCCATTTGACTACTGTACCAGTCTTTTATATAGTCTACCTGGTTTACAAGTTGTAGAGGTTTTGTCATGTTTCACCATTGCTGTTTATGCTGAATTGGCTTCCAGTGAGGAATTAATTTTAAAATATTATTGCTGACATATTAATGCTTCCTTGGTTTGTCTCCAAACTATCTTAGCCTACTTACTGTAAAGAAGACCTCTTCTCACTACATTCTTCGTAGTTGTCTTAATATCTTACTCCGTTGGAATCCTCTCTCAACGCACTAACATTACACTTTGCGACCGGACCTTTGTTTCGCTGTTCCCATACACATTAGAGGGGCTGACAGCTTGGCCACTTTTAAGACATTATTGAAAAACTTATTTGTTAAAACAGGTCTTCTATTAATTCCTAATGGTGTCAGTGTGAAGGGATCCCAGGGTACTCAGGGTTTCCATTATCTCATTAAAACCGTGGGTCTGTCGTTTGGTGTTAAATGGCCAAAGTTTGTCAAGATGGTGCAAATTACCTCGTCTGCCATCTCATATAGAGCTTTCTCATAGACAACTGCTGTATTCTGCACATCTACCGTTCACACAGCACCATTGTGTTCTTGACCATGATGCTTCGTGTAACCATTGTCTCGCACTCTTAGAGTGCGCCGAAAGTCTGTCTCCTCCAGTAAGTTTGCTCTCCCGCCCCCCTCCGGTGTGCCATAAGGAAGTTTTATTTTGTGTAAAATTGATAAATTCAGTCCACATGAAATACAGTTAGATTTTTTAGCCCTTTATCAAGTTGTAAAAATGGGGGGGGGCAGGAGATGAAAAATCAACCGAGCTCTGTTTCTTCAAGAAATCGGATAATGGAGCAATCCGTATTTTGCAGACGTCTCGCATGCGTAGTAATTCTCAAGTCTCACGGCATGGTGTAGCTATCATTGCTGACTCATCAAGGGAGGAAAACGACTGCACGAATTTCTTCCCTAGCATCATGCCTTCTCGCCGCTTGTAGCATACGAACCGTGGTTTCTGGTCACTTATGCTTCAAGCCACAGCCACGCGTTCAAGCACGGTAAAGTCAGACAGTTACAACTTGTGCGCAAGGACTTGGTCGACATGGATACCAGCGCTCATGATAGCCATGCTCGTCCAATCGCCGTGTTTTGGCGTAACGAACATTCCAGAAACAGCACAGAGTTTGTACGTCGCAATTAATGTCGTCTGGTGACGTGTGACACACGTTGTACCATATAGGCTACAATGGATTTAATGAATTACCACCTTTTAGCCTTTTTTTCTGGGATTAGCATTACCTGTTTGCAGACTCCTTTTACTATGCACACCAGAAAGAAATCAGTGACCGTCAACAGATATTATATTTCAAACTAAAATAATTTTCAAACCACGATGGACCAACCAATGCTTATAAAGAGAACAAAATTTCTTTTATTATCGAAAAGAAAATTCAATATCAGGGAATATTTTACACATTGACTGAAAAGGAATCGGAGGCCAAAAGGTTGACGGGCTGGAATGATATGTTTATCTGGTCATGACCCTTACTACTGTGGTCTACACTGTGGTCAATAAAAGAGAGTTACTCAGAAAATATGATGCGGTTATAAATGTTGACATTAATTGTGTGTTATCATATCTATATGAACCTAAATAAATGGTTGAAGGCCCAAAGCAAACACAGAACACTCCTCAACAAAAATTAAATAACTACTAATTTACCAAAGAAACCCCAATTGGGTCATGCAAATGTATGCCCCTGCGATTGTGAATACATACATGTATAATGGGACATGTACATTATGATATGCATTACAACCCCCAATCTAACAATGATAATAACAAGAAAACCCAAAAATGTCATATTTAGATCAACCAAAAGGTACCACTTTCATAATCCACGCACAGATGGTATTTGTAATTAACCTACTAATTTAATAACTAAAGTACAGGGTGACAAGGAGTCATTAAGAAAGGATTTGTGGGGGAGCAACGTGATTGGACAAAGATCAATTGGGCAATTATGACTGAATCCGGAGAGGGCGCTGAAATACGTTCTTTCAACGGAGACACTTTGGGACATTGATTGAGGCTGCCATTCACTTTCTCCAAGGATATTCAAGGATTATTACGCAGTCCCATGCCAAAAGTAAGGAGTGTGACTTTCCAATCGGTTTGTTTCTAGTGGTAAATGGCCAAGAGACAGCGTTGGTGATCGTCACCATATTGGCTGTTCCCGATCAGTATCTTTTTAGCGTTAATAATAGAAATCCTAGATGAACTAAACAAAAACAAATAAAAAACAAACAAATTTAACTATTCATGCGTACCCTTTGCAAATTGAGAAGTAATTTAACCAACTTTGAAAGGTACGAGGTCTAAATGAAATGTTTTGAAACCTAAGGTTAAATCTTGACTCAAATACACAAAACCTGAATTGAGGAAACTTCGGCACGAAGATATACATATGCCTTTCAAATTGATGCAACTAATTAGCAAATAAATAATGCTCTAATCTAATAAGTATTCAAAAGCTAGTTGGATTCTGTCTTTTCAAGCCGTTGCGTAGTTTTTCAATGATGTACACTTGGCATTCCGATCACGTGATCTAGGGGTCGTTATAACAAGTGTTCGTGCTGTCGACATAATCATCATGAATAAATTAGGTCAGTTCATTCTCCTATATTCCGTTAGTTAAAGAAAGCCTTAAGGGTTCCTAAAAATGAAGATATTAAAGCACCTTTCCCTAGAGGTTTAATTTGAAAGGCACCCTCTTATTCGGCTGGGACGTAGGTACACCATAATCCAAAGGAATCATGGGGGGGTTACGATACTTTTTTGTGAGGGTACATGTCAGCCACTGTTTTTTGTTGCCTATTTCTTTTTACGACAAGCATACCTAAAGGCATACCGGAGGGGGCACAATAGGAACCATGGCACTGCCAACGAAAGGCCAAAAGTAATAACAACGCAGGCAAAATATTTCAAAAGCGTGTAAAAAACCACCACAACGTAGCAAAAAGGTTATTTGAAAATAATTCTTTGGTTCCCCTTCACGCCTGTTTATGAGGCTAAGCCAATTAGCTTAAGTCAACTTACTCGACAAACCTGTTGTAGTAACGTCTACTGCATGAGGACCATATGGGTTCGATCTGATTCTCGTAGGGGGCCATGACGTGACCAAAAGGCAAACAACTATTTCCCTCGTTGTCGTGACACATGCCCAGACTGACGTGACAAAAAATATAAACAAGATAGTGGAAATTTACATTTTGCGATAAGGGATTTAATGAACACTATCCCCTAAGCGCCCTAGTCTTGCTGGCTAATGCAGTGGGATATCGGCACTTAAAGATGTCACTTTGAGTTTTAAATCTAAGAGTCGCTACACTTTGTTTTTGCCACATTTTTTTAATACCTTCCTGGGGTTCAATAAAAGTGTATGTGAAAAACTTTTAAAGCTATTAAAATGATTTACCTAATTTCAGCGAAGCAACTTTTCGGACCAAGAGCAGCCTTTCCTTTGCTACTGTTAATTTTCACTTAGTGTGAGTGATATGAGAATTGTATGCATCTTTTTAGTTTCGGGCCACTGGTACAATCTTGAAGCAGTCTAAAGAGGGCTAATGAGGACTAATTAAACCATCGATTTCTTAAGAAATTGGAACTACCAGGAACGTGAAAGAAACCGGAAGAGATTTTTTTTGGCAGTTTTGGGGAAAAGGCATTTTTTCTGCTCTGTTTGTTTTCTCCATTTTTGCAATTTTGCAAAAAAAGGGCATTACTTCTGTTCTATTGTTTTGGGTGGGGGTCTTTTTCGCATTTTGCAAAAATGGCATTCTTTTTGTTCCTTTTTTAGTTTTCTAGCATTTTGAAATAAGGCATTCTTTTTCTTGTGATCTTTGTTTTACTTTTTCGCAAGTTGCTTAAATGGCAATCCCTTTTGCTCTGATTTGTTTTCCCCGGCTTCTTCGTCATCTTCCCTTCTCCCAAAAGCTCATTCAATTTGTGGACGTTTCTTCCATCCTCAACTTTGGTGCCTAAGTACTTTGGATCTTCACTAAATTTATACCAATAAAAGGCCCGTATGCATAAATTTTCCTAGATCAATGACATCAGGATGGCATCATGTGATTTATTACTGATTTTTCGTCCCATTGACTTTGTACACGTTTTTCAAATAACTGTTTTTTGCAAATTTGCAAAATTGAATTGTCACCGAAGTATCATCTAGTAAGAGCCCTTATCGAAGTATTATATCAAAATAACGACGTCATGATGACGCCATCACGTGATTTTTTTATTGATTTTTCAATATTTATTTTGTTCTATTGACTCTGTACACGTTTTCCATCCATCATTTTAGTCTATTTGCATGTATGGATCACCCTCAAACTTACATCACTGAAGGGCCCTATGCATAGATGGTCCTGGAACACTCATGTAGTGATGAAATGATCATGTGATTTTTTCTCAAATTTTTCTTCTTTGATCAATTCCACATATATCCAGGATATTTGGGAAAAATTCTCTATTCTGACACAAATCCCGTGACAAGAATTTAAAGGTGGAGTTTTTCTCCATAGATTTTATGCAGACTTATTTCTGACGGGACTTCGACAGTTTTATACACCGTATTGACTTCAGATCTGGCAGACCTTTAGACCCCCTCCCCAGTCATCTGAGGGTGGTCTTAGAATAAGTTATTCACAATGACATCATAAGAGGATTTAATATGGAATTTGAATATTAAATTTTTCTCCATAGGTTTTTTTCACACGTTGTTCAAAACGCGTTTTTATCCATCCTATTGGGGGACTCTTAACTTCAGCCGGGAATTATTGTAAAAACGAAAGAGAAAACTGGGGAAACTTTCCCTTTCATTTGATAACAAATACTCAAGAGTAAAAATATCCAGTAATTTGTCATATTTTTTTCTATGTAAATGCAGTACACGTGACTTCTACAGACTGTTATCGTTCTTAATGACTGGGCGGTTCTGAAGCTTCGGCTGAGGTTACTATCTTCAATCTATTCCGCGTAGGCCTAAACCCAGCATTCAAAATATCAAAATTGTGTTGTTCATCTGATAGGACTGATTTGAATTGACCGAAAAGCCCTCTGTTCGGTTGTACAAACACAGACCTCTTGTTTTTCTTTCACGTCTGCCAAAAGCCCATATAATTTGTACACGTTTTCGTCCCTTAAAACTTTGGATCTTCGAATTCATTAAACTTTGATCAACAAAGGACCCTTAAGCATAGTTGGTTCAAGACGAATGGAGTCACGATGACATGATCAAGTGATTTACAATGGAAATTTGAATATTAATTTCAGTCCACTGTCTTTGTACACGTTTTCGAGGCACCATTTTGGTACCTTAGCAATCTTCGTTGGTCACCAAAGCTACACCAGGAAAGACCTGAAGCAAAGATAGAACTGAAATAATGACGTCATGATGACGTTTAAAGTGATTTATTATTAATATTTTAATATTTAACATTACGTTAAATATTAAAAATCATATAAAATCAACTGAGGCTTCCCACAACATTCTGTTTATGGCAAATGCCGCAGTAAAATTTCGCCTTCGATTCATCTCGTGTGTGTCAAATCACTTGGCCCTTCCTTCTGGTCGAAACCGTAAGTGGGCTTATTGTTTAATTAAAAGTGGTACATGTAATAGGTATCAAGTTGCTTTCCACGGTGTTAGTTGGTCGAGGTATAGTATTCTTCACCTCATGTTCTGAAGACGTCACGTAATTGTCGAGCGCCCTCTAGCGACAGGTTTAAAATTCTGAAAAATGAATTGGAATAGATGTCTGTGACAGGGTTTGTCAGAATCGTCTGAAAATTGATGTGGATGGTAATCTTTACCCTGTTATCATTTGTGTAAAATTTGGGCCGGAGAGGTCATCAGAACGGAAGTTATGACAAAAAGTATATTTACTCTTCGAAATTCTGTAGAAAATCAACTGTAATAGGAAAAAGGACATATTGCCTATAATATGATAGGTAAAGCGTTGGATTCTATTGCACCAAGTGCGTAACTGGTCTACTTCTTCACCCATATGAAGCGCCAACGACAAAAATACACCTTACATATTTACACCTCATGAAATGATCATGTCACATGACACTAAGCGTGCACTATATGAAACTAAATCTCCTGAAGAGTATACGTGCAATTGGGCTCGTACCTTGCAGATATCTTGAAAGAGAGGTGGTTTAGACGAATATTGATCTCACGTCATGATGACGTCATCAGGTTACAAATCACATGACATTAAAGGTGCCCTATTTCCAATTCTATTTCAAAATCTCCTGAAGTAAATGTCCAATTGGGTTCAAACCTTGAAGATATCTTGAAAAGGGAGTGATTTAGACGAATGTTGACCTCATGTGTCTGATTGGGTTGAAACCTTGCAGGTAGTTAGGAAGGGAAGGTTCGAAAACGAAGACTGACCTCATGTAATAACAATGTTGTCAGCAGACGAGTCACGTGACATTTAAGGTGCATCCTTTGAAGTACTCTATATCTTAATGGGCTTTTCCGATTGGGTTGAAACTTGGTAGGTATTTACCAGAAAGAGAAGCGTTACAGATGAAAGTTAAAGTCATGTGATGATGACGTCATGAAATGATCATGGCACATGACATTAAACGTGCACTATATGAAACTAAATCTCCTGAAGAGTATATGTGCAATTGGGCTCGTACCTTGCAGATATCTTGAAAGAGAGGTGGTTTAGACGAATATTGATCTCACGTCATGATGACGTCATCAGGTTACAAATCACGTGACATTAAAAGTGCCCTATTTCAAATTCTATATCTCCTGAAGTAAATGTCCAATTGGATTCAAACCTTACAGATATCTTGAAAAGGGAGTGATTTAGACGAATGTTGACCTCATGTGATGATGACGTCATCAGGTGACAAGTCATGTTACATTAAAGGTGCATCCTTTAAAATAATATATCTCCTTAAGTGCGTGTCTGGTTGGGTTGAAACTTGGCAGGTGTTTAGAAAAGGAAGTGTTATACACGAATCTGACCTCATGTGATGCAGGCGTCATCAGATAATCATGTCACGTGACATTTAAGTTACACGCTTCTAAGCGATGTATTTCTTGAAGTGCATGTCTGAATGGGTTGAAACCTTGCTGATAACTTGGAAAGGAAGTGCTTTAGACAAATATTGACCTCATGTGATAATGACGTCATCAGTTGACAAGTCAAGAAACATTAAATGTGTACTATTTAAAACTTTACATCACCTGAAGTATATGTGCAACTGAGTTCAAACCTTGCAGATATCTTGAAAGGGAAGTGACTTAGGCAATTATAGACCTCATGTGATGATGAGGTCATCAAATGCTGGCAGACCTTCTAAAAGGAGCTTACTTGTGTCCAATCTCATGAGCAGCCGTGGTGGCGGCCTCGTCAAAGCTGATGAATCTCGAAACAGAAGCTGCATCTTTGCTGTCACAAGCGCCAATATATGCTAGGCCAAGGAAATCGTAAATGAAGGGCATTCTGCAAGGGTGCAAAACAAGCACGAGTAGGAAGAATTATAATTTTGAGCAGGCCTGGGGTTTAACCCGCCCCACCTATGGGCGTTTTAAGGGCCTATACGCCTAGAGTTCCCCAAAACCTAAACCATGTAGGGATTTGCAATGTTTTTGCAGTGGGAAAAGATCATTCATTTACCCAAATAATTCACGCTTTATTTACACACGGTTTAAATAACTTAAGCTGACCAGTAATTCAGCAAGTTACCCGCTAAATATAGCAGCATTGTCCCAGTGACGATCATCAGAAGACGGGTAATTTTTCGTCTCCAGCCATTCCGCAGCGCTTGGTAGATAGCGATACGGATTCCAACTGGTGTCGTATTCAGGCTGTGAAGAAAAGAGATGTTTGCCAGCTAGTACTTTAACACTGAGCTGGCTAGGATTTGGCTTCCATAGCAAGGTGGTATGTTAATATCCTATTCCACATTTTTCGTTGGTGTTTCTGATATAGTTATATTTGACTGTAGACTCTGTCTGGATCCTGCCTGCTGTTTTTTCTCTTATCAAGAGAAACATCATTTTTGCCTCATTACGTGTGTATTCGATACACTCACTGCTGAAATGAAACATTGTATGATCAAACAGGTATTTAATATTCAACAGGAGGATCTACATGCGTTAAGAAAAATTGATATTTTCTATGCGTACCTTGCCTGAAGTGATGATTATCATATGCACCAGTCTAGGAACGAGGTTTTTTCCAGCCAGTGAATCGAGTTGAAGGATATTCTTGACCTGTTTCAAAATTGAAGTCAAAGGTTGAAACTGTTTCGGCTGTTTTTCTATCTAAATCCAGCTTCCATATTAGACGTGATATCTGCTTTTTGTAATTGTCTTTCACTGATATACCAAGGGCCTGAATGATATATCTTTGAAAATCTTAGAGAACTGTTTGTCCAAAATTAGCTGACATTGAAACTACAAAATTCCAAATCTAAAACAATATCGTGAGTAAAAAAGGAGCAACGTGAAGTCTAAAAGCTTGAGGAGGCAGAACGTATTTGCCTTTACAGGATTGGTCACTATCAAAGGAAGATCCCAAGATTCCAAAAAACATTTAATTAGTATTGTAGAGATGATATGGGTCAGATAGAAGTCTTACCGCGTTGAAGACCGTTGTCAGAGCGGTCAGGGTGGAATTTCCGCGTAGATTGTACAACAGAACATCGCCAACAAAAGCAAGCTTTAGATACTTGGTCCCCGATGGCTTGACATCTCCTTCAATGCACTCTGAACCTTGTTGATCAAGAATTGTCGAATATTAATCTCTATTAAACCAACATTGTGTTTACAATCAACTCTCCAAAAGTTGACAGTTACCGAATAATGTCTATTTTATCAATTATCCGCTATCATTGTGTTTTAAACTGAATGTAAGTTAACCTTTTTTAATATTAGGCAATACTGACCAGAGAATTTTGTTAGAAAGTACCCTTATACTGCAAAGACTACTGTAACTGCGTGGCATAACCATAAAGGTTTCATTTGGGGGGGGGAGACATCATATTTCATCTCAAAACGAGAAAATACTTTCTTCTGCAGTTTACCCCTTTTTTGTTGTAATGTACTTTGCTACGTAATTCAATCGGTAGAAGGGCAACGCTCGAAATGAGACTACGTTTAATTCACTCTCGGCATGTGCTTCTTCTGTTTTTTCTTTCCCATCACAACATGGAGCCATTCTGTTTCAGAAAAACCACCAGGGGAATAAGGACGATGTTTTTCCTTGTCACCCTGACATTGCTTGCTAGCTTACCTAACATTTCATAACTTGGCTCTGCTGTTAAAATGCTTGATAAAGAAAACAATATGAATTATACTTAGGATATTTACTGCACAAGCATCTTAGAAATTTGTATCCCCAATCAATGTTGCAAAGTTGGGCTGGCGGTGCATGTGCTTAAAAATATTAGTTTTTGAGGACGGGGAGAGTGCAAAAAGGAGTCGCATGTAAAATGTAATTATAATGTGCAAAAGCTGTCTTCACAAAGTAGACATAGTGTCAAAATGCTTTTTCTTAAAAATTAAACCCGGTTTTAGATGTTATCTGTAACAAGTCATTTCCCAGGACCGAATAAGATATTTCAGTCCTGACATGTTTTCGAGATTCAGTGAAACTTTACAGACTTGACATGTTTTTGAAATGCAAATGAAATTTCCCTAAGTGCATTTCATCTGAAGTTGCATTTCATCCAAATCGACAATGCATCGGAATTAAGAAGCATCCGAATTGATAAAGCTTCCTGAAACCCGAAGTTCCAAACCGTTAAATTAAGAAACAAAATGATTCAGGGTTACACGTAATTTTGGGACTCATTGTAATTCTAGTTACAGTTTGCAATGCTTTGGTTAAACCTATATTTCGATTTATTACATGAATAACTAATAGAAATGATTGGCGCGACATCACACTCACACGGTATGTGTGATTGGTCACTGACACCTTTGCTATACGCCTTGCTTTCAATTTTGCCGGGATTGGGTTCCTATTCTCAAAACGCTGCTGAAAAAAAACCAAAAAACAAAACAAAAAGAAAGAAAAGAAATCGCTATCCAAAGCTGGATATCCCTGTTGTCTTTTATTGATAATATGAAGCGATAGCTGGAGGACTCAACGTGGAAGGTGTTGTGAAAACGGATTCGCATTTGACGGAGTTCATTCATTATGCATTCTGTGGGGAAAACCCCCTTCTACCCTTTTGTTTGTTCTAGAGGAAGACAGAATAACCTAGCAATATAGAACCAACGAGCACACTTACCACACAATTACCACAATGATTCTGGGTTTGGTCTCTTAATATTCAGTCGTTAAAACAGAACTTGGTCATAGTATAAATGACTACATAAGGCCAAGGCTCAGACCAGCTACCGGTACACGTGTAACTACTGAGGTCGAACACCATACGGCGCATACTTAGGCCTACGGGAAGACTTTCACTGGATAACTGCTACTTAAAAGGCGTGGGCTTAGGGATCTAAATGGTTTTGCTAATCATCGACTTTATTAAACCTATTTGTTACTGTTAAACAGTCACTAAATTCTGGACCAAACATTTATTTTTGATCTTTTATAAGGCTAAGAAGCTGATGTGTTACTGCTACCTGTGGTGATATACGTCAAGACAAAGCAAAAGCTCTAACAAAAAGATTGCTTATGGGAACCAAACATTGCACTCACTTCTAACAGGGCAAAAGGCACCATTTTGCGGTTTATCCTTGTAAGCAACGTGGGGGAGACCACGTCCAATGTCCCTCTTGTGGGCGTGCTCATCATCCAGTGGTTCAATGTATGTCGGCCCAGAGGTATGATACGCAATCGCCATCTTTGAGAAAACGACAGAGAACAATTTTTAGTGTCTGTGCTGTCGTGAATAAATTCGATCTTTTTGGTCATTTTCAAAATTGATTGAAAATTTCCTTTAAATATTTGAACGTCTTAATGTTGTTCATGTAAGATTTCCAAAAATGTCAGCACCTTGATGAAGTGCACAAGGTTTTCAACAATGCGTCAGTCATTTTTTCTGAATATTATGAAAATACACGTTCGTTTATAATTTAAACACAGAATACAACGAAAATGCGGAAAAGCGCTAATGGACTTACCAAACCCTCGCAAGTGGTGACAGACACGAGAGAATCACCTTCCCCGACGACTTTGCCGGTGTAAATACAGTCAGTTTGGACAAACTCCTTGATGATGCCCTCATCAGTGAAGTACTCGGCCTCGAGTCCAGTTTTAATGCCACTGTCGTCGTGCTCCACCGTCATATGAAGGGTCTCACCGAATGCATCGACGTAAACGTCGAGGTACGATGCTGCAATGGCACTACGATCCACACTGCGCTTGGTGTCAGCAGTCACATATTCCGGATATACTATCTCGTACTCAGGGGCTAAATATGGTGGGTCAGACGAAATTGCATGTCATGTTAATCCAGTATGTCCAAATAGAACACAGGGTCTGTGTTTCGTAAAAGTGCTTTTAAACATTTGTTCTTTAGTCTTGGAAAAGAGAACTCACCTTTGTCGTCGCTGTCAACACCAAAGTAGCGCTGAAGTTCATCCTTAGAGAACCTGTGGTTTGGCTGTAGATAAAAACTCACAAGGATATTATCGTAACAGATCTTTCTTGAAAGATTTTGTTCTTTGCCGAATATAAAATGTACTTCTTGCTCAACAAAAGCAAGGTTTTATCTGCAATAACAACATTAAATGGTCTCACTATTCTAATAAAACCCACTTCACTCCCGATAGGAATATCGCAAATCACGTGCCATTGATTGAAACGGAGAACAATGCAAAAGAATCGCTCAGGGGCTATTTTGGGGTCCAGCGGAAAGTGCTCATTATAGTAACCAAGAACATAAGACAAAATGACTAACTACTAAAAAGGAAACACAGATCCCCAGTTCTCCTCGCTACTGACGAACTCATTTTAAAATCACAAGTGCTGCTGATGAAAATTAAATGTGCTTTCAAGCAATAAGAGCAATTATTAGAGGCATTAAAGAATATTGTTTGAAGCCAAAATTGACTGGAACGCAGCAATTTTGTGTCTCAATTTCACGATGGAGTGAGAAAAGACAGCACCATAAATGGTCTTTGGCTTGGCCTCCTTGGAGAGGATTTATTGAGGGGTTCCATACAACGAATGTTTCACAGTTACCGCAATGGAAAAAAAATTCATTCAGTGGTATACTGAATACTCCATTCTACGAGGCAAACCATTCCCAGCATAAGAGCTGCTGTTTTTATGACTTAACGTCACTGAAAGTCAACTATATAAAAATCTCTCCCAAAAAGATATGTCTGGCAGGCATATCAAAGGGGGTGTTCTTTTACGAACTACGCTAGGCATAATGGAAAACGTACCACTGGTGGTCCAGCAAGCGCCATTGCAGCGAAGGACAGGATGAGAGAAACCGACAGCATCATCGTGGTATACGTCTTGGAAACCGGCAATCAGAATGAGAGACATGTGTCTCTGCACCGGTCTTTTAAAGATTTTCCAGCCAACCCAGTTGTTTCAATTTGTTTCAGGGTGATATTAACAGAGGGTTATGAGAGCCATTGACACACTTATCAAAACAATCCATCTGATTGGAAATATCATTGAAATGGTAATATAGGAACGAAAATTAGGCCTATCACTACAGCTGAAAATAACTTTTAATACTAACGTACCAGCAAATTTACTGCAATGTTCTGCACCTCGCTCTTCACTTACCTTTAGAACACGACTGATATAGTATGTAGTTTAAAAATGTACTAATCTTACGATCTGAAACAACGGAGTCTGTTGGGACCAGCAATGAATTTCCAATTAAGTGTTCAATGTCACTGGTAATTATTGGATGTAAAGTGTGTCAAGTTCCCAAGAATATCCTTGTTTGCAGGCATTGAACCTGATATTTAATAATCAACTAATTGCAGTGTCCTCATTCCTCAAGGTGCATTGTATTCGTTTGGTAACAGGTTTTCCTTTTTATGCCACCGGGCCAGGTACGTCGGAAACAAAACTGTGTCTGCTGTTTTCATCCGCTCAAGCAAAGATCACCCGGCATTTAAACTCATTTCACTCACGAGCGCAAAACAGGTCACCTGTTTGAGGGTGGAATCTGATTGTGCGGGAGAGCGGGCAATAGCGCACGCCAGAAGATGAGACAATCTCTTTAACACCCTTCAAGGTTAACATCTGGAAAATAAGTTTTTCTCGTGATTTGTGTTTTCTTGCACTTTAATATTTTTCACATTCAAGTAATTCTGTCCCCTCCAAGTAGCCCCCCCCCCCCTTGTTCCACACGGAATGTTTTTCTATGTGTTAAATTGATGAATTCAGTTCACATGGAATACGGTTAGATGTTTTATCCCTTCATCAAGTTGTAAACATTAGGGGGGGCATAAGATGAAAAATCAACGGAGCTATGTTTCTTCAAGAAATCGGATAATGGAGCAATCCGTATTCAGTAGACTTGTCGCACGCGTAGTAATTCTCCAGTTTCACAGCGCAGTGTAGCTATTATTGCTGGCTTGTCGACGAATGAAAACGACTGCACGAGTCTCTACCCTGGAATCATGCCATCTCGCCGCTTGTAGCAAGCGAACCGTGGTTTCCTGTTAATAGCGTGTGTCACTTACACTTCAAGCCACAGCCACGCGTTCAAGCAAGACAATTACAATCCAATAAAAGGACCTTGTCATGCAGTTCATTTAAATAGAACAAAAGAACTGGTCAGTGAACAAAAAATTGACTAAGGGAAAAAACCAAAAACAAACAAAACAGTAGTCCTGAACAACGTTAATGTTCTTTATCTGTAGGCCTGTGTCTCTGTAGTACACCACAATTCTTGATTTTGTTTCAAAGATAAAAGTACTTGACTTGATGAGTCGCTCCTGAAGTGTGGATCAAAGGCTGTATACTTCAACGAAAGTTCGAAATGCCACACTCTGTTTAGGTTTTTTGTTCAGTATTTCCATGCTCAAGTTGTAGAAAGAGATTGTCTCGCCTCCAAACGTCAACTGTTGGCCGGTTTAGCATTACGACAAAATAAGACACGTCTTAGAAAAAAATTTCGCCCGTGTTTGGGTCGTTCGTGGGAATGTTTTTTTTCTGATGCACAGATGAACGCGTTCCAACTGGAGAAAAAAAGGCAAATAGCACTCGTTAGCCGCAAAACGAAGATATTCTTGGGAACATTCAGAAATAATAGAACTAAAACATAATGAGGTAACGAAGTATTTACAGATAGAAATAAAAAAAAAAGTCCAAGGTACTACCAGCATATCCTTCATTTAATATTTTTAATTGTGCATGGCTTCAATATGTCACAACTCTCATTTTCATGCGTCGAGGTTAATCGTTCCATTTTCAATTCAAAACTAAAACCACTGGACTTGTATCGTTACCCGAGTCTAGTCTAGATCAAAGACCTCAATAATGGACGGTTACATTTGTTTAAATCGTGTTCGTTGGTTAAGGATTTTTAATGTTGATGTTTTGTCTGGCGTTTCAGTGCTCCTAAGAGTTTTAAATATATTATTGAAGTGCAAGAAAACACAAAACAAGAGGAAACTTGTTTTACCAGATGTCAAACTTGAATGGTGTTTAAGAGATTGTCTCATCTTCTGGCGTGCGCTGTTGCCCGCACTCCTGCACAATCAGATTCTTCCCCCGAATAGGCCTAGGTAACCTGTTCTGGGCTCGTGACTGAAATGATTTTAAATGCTGGGTAATGCTTGCATGGATGAAAACAGGAGACGCAATCTTCTGTCCGACGTACCTGGCCCGGTGGCATTAAAAAAAACATGCTACCAAACAAAGGCAATATAATCTGAGAAATGAGGACACTGCAATGAGTTGGTTATTAAATATCAGGTTCAATGTCTGCAAACAAGGATATTTTCGGGAACTTATATTCTCGGAAAGTATTTCCTGACATTGAACACTTAATTTGCTGGTCCCAGGATACTCCTATACGACAGATCGTGAAATAAGTATAACTTTAAACTATATACTATGTCAGTCTTCTTCAAAAGATAAGTGAAGAACGAAGTGTAAAACATTGCATGAAATTTGCAGGTACGTCAATATTAAAAGTTATTTTCAACTGTAGTCATAGGCCTTATTTTTGTTCCTATATTACATTTCAATGATGTTTCCAATCAGATGGATTGTTTTGATAAATGTGTCAAAGGCTCTCCTAACCCTCCGTTAATATCATACTGAAACAAATTGAAACAGCCGGGTTGGCTGGAAAATCTTGAAAAGACCGGTGCAGAGACACACGTCTCTCATTCTGATTGCCGGTTTCCAAGACGTAGAACACAATGATGCTGTCAGCTTCTCTCTTCTTGTACTTCGCTGCAATGGCGCTTGCTAGACCACCAGTGGTACGTTTTCCAGTATGCCTAGCGTAGTTCGTAAAAGACTTCCCCCTTGGATATGTCTGCCAGACATATCTGTTGGGAACAGATTTTAATACAGTGGCCTTTCAGTAATAATAATAATAACACATTTCTTATATAGCGCATCACATAGCACATCTCGATGCGCTTCACAGTAATATTATGAAATAAAGCAATTAATGAAACAGGTGAGTTTTAAGTAGTGACTTAAATTCGTTTTCATTTT
>NW_019091491.1:1059861-1080415 GCF_001949145.1 Acanthaster planci
TCAATGAAGCAGTGGGAACCGCGACCTATTTTCAAGATGTATTTTATTTCAAGATGTATTTTTTTAGACTAACAGGTCTCTAAGATTTTCAAAGATAGGCCTATATCATTCAGGCACTTGATATATCAGTGAAAGACAATCACAATAGCAGATATCACGTCTAATATGGAAGCTGCATTTAGATAGAGGAACAGCCTAAACAATTTCAACCTTTGACATCAATTTTGAAACAGGTCAAGAATATCCTTCAACTCGATTCACTGGCTGGAAAAAACCTCCTTCCCAAACTGGTGCATATGATAATCATCACTTCAGGCAAGGTACGCATGAAAATATCAATGTCATTTAACGCGTGTATATCTTCCTATTGAATATTAAATATCCGTTTGATCATTAAATGTTTCATTTCAGCAGTGAATATATCGAATACCCACGTAATGAGGCGAAAATAATTTTCTCTTGAAAATTGCGAACTTGCGAAAAGGACAAGAAACCAAAAGAAAAAGAATGCCTTTTTCGAAAAATTGCCCCCAAGAAACAATTACTTCCTATCTCCTGGCAGCTTTCGGCTTCTTTGCTGGTAATGCCGATATCTTAAGAAGGCAATGTTTTTTAATAACTTTACAACCTTCAAAAATGTAAAGAGGAAAGTTCTCTCCATAAGCCCTCTTTAGACTGCTTCAAGATGGTACCTGTGGCTGGAAACCAAAAAGATACATATCTCACATCACTCACACTATGAAATCAGCAGTAGCAAAGGAAAGGCTGCTCTCGGGCCCGTTCGACTTGGTCCAAAAAGTGGCTTCGCTGAACTTAAAATACAATAGCTTTAAGGTTTTTCACATACAATTTTATTGAAACAAAAACAGAGTGTAGCGACTCTTAGACTTAAAACTCAAAGTGTCATCTTTAAGTGCCGATAATATCCCACTGCAATAGCCAGCAAGACTAAGGCACTTAGAGGATAGTGTTAAAGCACTCATTGCAAAATGTAACTTGCCAATATCTTGTTTTTTTTAATCTTCACCGCAGTCTGGGCATGTGTCACGACAACGACGGAAATAGTTGTCCGCCTTCTGGTCACATCATGGCCCGCTACGCGACTCAGATCGAGCCCGTATGGTCTTCGTGCAGTAGGCGTTACTACAACAGGTTTGTCGAGTAAGTTGGCGTGTGCTGATTGGCTTAGCCTCATTAATTACAGGTGTGAAGGGGAACCAAAGCACTATTGTCAAATAAATCTTTTGCTACATTGTTGTGGCTTTTTACACGCCTTTGAAATATTCTGCCAGCTTTGTTATTACTTTTGGCCTTTCGGTGGCTGTCACTGACGTGTACGCAAAAGCACCAAAGAATGGAATACGGTGACGTAGGATGCCAATCCCTTGGTTTAATGACACAATTCCATGAGGAATCGGTGAAACTGAAATAACTAAACATTGATACATTGAAATAGATTAGAACTTAATAAGTATAAGAAATTAAACCCCAATTATAATTCAGTCCAAACTACATTTTAACCGCGCATACAATCTTCTATAAAAATTCAAGGATTTTGCCGCTTTACCAAAACAAGATTTTGTCGCCAGCAGTTGTACCTTCAAATGAATTTACAACATCTTCAATATCCGATAAATTAATCGCTACGTCAGTTGTACACACACATCATTACATGTATCATAACAATGTATGCTTCAATTATACACTTACAAATCGTATGCAGGATTGACACCCCTAAGTGGAATACACGCAGTGAATATTATTCAAGATGGCTACTGAAATACGGGCTAGCGAGAGGTTTCAGGGTCTACAGCGATATTCTGGTGCTGAAAATACAAACCAAGCAACTATAAGAAATTGAACGTCACAAATGACATATCACAACTGGTAAATATATGTTTATGTACAAACACACACAATCCCGTTTAGGTGCATACGCCCGTGCAGAATACGACGATACAACTTCTAAACATCGCCTCAAATTACGAACAAATATACACAACAGTGTTGCTGTAAGCCTTACAGCAACACTTTCTTACGCGACTTTGGAAAGTTTCCAAAGTCGCGTAAGAAAAGGTATAAATAAATACACAGTGATATCAAATGCACATTATGGGCACATTTTCTATCTTAAACATGAAGAAAACGCAAGTGAACCTACAGTCTTCAGCTTCCGACGGCGTTTAACAAAGACTGACCCGAATTGGAATTTCCCGCACTGATATACTCGGTTAAATCACATGGCAAGGAATAGCGCAACGTCATTGGCTGAATAATACCACATGACTTAATATGCATTGCTAATTACATATCAATGAATAATAATACATAAAAGGAATGTAAGAATCATGTGGCCGACATCGTATGCATTTTTAGCCCAGTCATAAAAAATAATCTTCAAAGGCAAGCCTTAGCGCAAGTCGAACCCAGCTGGACTAGACATACTGTGCAAATTACACTAAATCGCTACAAGGAAAATAACTTGGCGACGATAACAGTAGCAGTGACGTGGTTCCAACTGTGCCCCCCGTATGCCCTTAGGTATGCATGTCGCAAAAAGAAACCCGCAGCAAAAAAACAGTGGCTTACATGCACCCTCACTATAAAGGTAGTGTAGCCCCCCCCCAAAAAAATGGCCCCAGAAGGAAAACCACAAAACAATACATATGCACCGTTTACTCTTCTCTAGTAGATGCCCTTGGATTATGATGTACATACGTCCCAGCGGAGTAAGAGGGTGCCTGAACATAGTGTTTTAAATTTAAACCTCTAACGAAAAGGGCTTTAATATCTTAATTTCTAGGAACCCTTTAGGCTTTTTTTAACTAAAGCAATATAGGAGAATGAACTGATATGACTTAATTTATTCATAGAAACACAAAGTCCTTTGGAAAACGTAAGGTGTTAAAAAGTTCCGACACTTACCGTTTGAAGGCAAAGTAATTACTTTCTTCAAACATTATTTTTGTTGATTATATCAACAGCACGAACACCTGTTACAACGACTCCTAGATCACATAATTGGAATGCCAAGCGTAAACAATTGAAAAACTACGCAACGGCTTGAAAAGACAGAATCCAACTAGCTTTGGATTACTTATTAGATTAGAGCATTATTTATCTGCTCATTATTTGCATCAATTTTAAAGGCATCATGTATATCTTCGTGTTACTCCAAAACATCGTAAATGCCAAAGTTTCTTCAAATCAGGTGTCTGTGTATTTTAGTCAAGATTTAACCTTGGGTTTCAAAAAATTTCATTTTGACCTCGCACGTCTCAGAGTTGGTTAAATTACTTCTTTTATTTGCGTAGAGTACGCATGAAGAGTTGTTTTTGTTTTATATCATTTTGTTTTAGCTCTGCAGTAAGAATATGTGAATAAATAAAATAAAAAAGGTCCATGCAAAAATAAAGAACAAGTAAGACTGAATTTGCAATAGGTGATAGTGAAAATAGAGCCAGATACCAAAGCCAAGAATAAACCAGTTGTTTTCAGTTTTTTTAGGTGGTGTATTCTGTAATTTAATAAAGCATAAGGATCCCAAGCCACCAAAACCTGCTTTAGAGGCGCTTTTATGTAGGTTTAAATTAAGCCATCCATCAATTATAGTGTAGTTCAAGTGGAAAACCTGTTTTTTTGCCAAGTCCTACGACGTGGTAAACTACGTTATCTTGTCCTTGATTGACAACCAGAGCTCACTGGCGTCTTGCTGTGTCCTCACACGGGGTTAGTGCGTACCAGTGTATCAAAAACTAAACCACGTGTGACTAGCTAGAGCATGCATGCTTCTAAACAGACTGTTTCTCTAAACAACTCCAAACCTAGGTGTTCCGCTTTTCATCTGTCACAACTGTGTTTATATTTTCAATATTGGTGAAGGGAAATAAAAACTCAGCATTGGTGTTGCATTTTTCGTGTTTGTTCATTGTTGTTGCGTGAAAATATAGGGACCTCCATGAGCCAACACAAAGGTGTTAAGTGGAAAAATACTTGTAGTCCTACTCCCTTCTCACATTTGGGGAGAAGAATAAACTGACAGTATCGACCGTAGCTAACTAATTAAAACGAATTTAATGGTCTTGAATCGAGGATTCCTATTATTACCACTAAAAATAATACTGACCGGGAACAGCCAATAAGATGACGATCACCAATGCTGTCTCTTGACCATTTACCACCAAGAACATGTATTTCGTTTAAAGAATCAAAGGCTGCTGTGCCGCTTGGAAAGTCACGCTCTTTAATTTTGGCATCATAAAATGGGACTGCCGAATAATCCTTGAATATCATGGAAGACAGTGAATGCCAGCCTCGATCAATGCCCGAAAGCGTGTCTCCGCTGTGATGAGAGAGCGTACATCAGCGCCCTCTCCTGATTCAGTCTCAATTGCCCAGAAATTCTTTCTTAATGACTCATTATCGCCCTGTACCTTAATTATCAGATAACAAGGTTAATTACAAATACCCCCTGTGCGTGGATGATGGTTGGCTGGATGGTTGCGATGGTTGATCTTAATAATATTTTAGGGATATCTGAATATTGTAATCGTTAGATTTGGGCTGTAATGCACATCTTCATTATGGATATGATTACCCCTGCGACGCGTTCTCAAGGTCAAATCTACACCGTGGTGGGGACGGCCTCTTCCATTGAGTCCATTGCATTTTTCCGGTTTGCAGAGCCCCGAGTCCGCCCTGAAGGTTTATTAATGCTTTAGAGGTTGTCCCATAGCCCCTACAATTCTTACAAACCACCAAAACCCACCAAACGTACATCACAGTACCGCGGAGGCCGTTTTCCCAAGCTAACCGGATTTGAAGTGGGGGGCCCTCTCACCACGCGCCAGCCAAGCCGAACCACCACACACACCCCCCCCAACAAAAATAACACTTCAGAGATAGCCGACAGAGGCCTCTGACAAGTTCCAGACAGCTGTCACTGATAAAGAACATTCCACTGCCTGCCCCAGGCACCGTTTTGTAAACAGCCCATTAGGTTGTGCACAAGGGACCAATTTGTACACAGTCCCATGGGAATTGCCTGGAGGCTGGCTCAAGGCCGTGTGGGTTTTTTGCATTTACTCTCGCTAGGGGAGGCCCTGGCTGTAAAATGACTAAACCAGGCTTTTCAGCATGTTCAGGGGTAGGATATGATAAGTAGTCGTGGAATTTGGACTTAACAAAAAAATAATAATATGTTAATTAGCTCCAATCGACTCGCCAGCCGAGGCCACCCTCTCTACCCAGAGGTACACATAATTTATGTCAATGTTTGTAACATATCAAGGTTTGTGCATATATTTATATGTTCTGTCAGAGTTAACTCTTTTTATTGACCACAGTGTAGACCATAGAGTAGGGGTCATGACCAGATAAACATATTATTCCAACCCATCATCCGTTTGGCCTCCGACACACACACCGTTGAAAGGCAATGGATGCCCATACTTGTATCCGTACGAATTGCCTCCTAAATCACAACCAAATCGCCGAATTATTATATTTTTCTCTAGACTACATCTTCAAAGAATGTTCTTTTCTTTTCCTCCTTTTCGGGGGGAAGAGTTCCAAGGTTGACCTTCTCTGTGATTAGACATGCCACGCTTATGTGATTAGACATGCCACGCTTTCAATCAACTCAGTACCTGCTCACGTTGTTTTACACAAACATTTCAACACCATTATTCGTTGCAATTCACTGAAACCCTTTCTGCAGAGACTGATATACATTTCATCTTAAAAGTCCAGTTAAACCCATTCTATTACATTTCCTTTGGGGGAATGGCCTAAACTCGTGAATTTAGCCTTACTTAAATAGTTGTGTTTGCGAACACGCTTGTATGCATTTTTTGAGCATATTGTAAAATCAAAGTGACACAAATAAGAGGTCGGGCGGTGGCTCAATCTGTCCCCATGGCAACAAGAAATTAGATTCGGAGAATAATTTCTGTTTTATTATTAATCGTTTTGTTCCTTTCCCTTTCAGAAATACATCAGAATATCCAATAACTTAAACTGATATCGGGCCCATATTTCTATCTAATTTGAAGAATTGTTGAACTGGTGACTCTGGAAGGTTTAGCACAACAATGTCCAAAATCAAGTTCTCCCAACTATTTGAAATTGTTCAGCGAATTTTCATCCTAACAGTGACAGACGTTTTGGTTTATTAAACTTCATTTTCTATTCTATAAAGAACGACTTGGGAATTCTTCTTAAAGCGCACCGTAAAGCATTTTTAAAATTTCTTTTCATTTTTCCTTTTCTCAATTCTAATCGTTCATGACAATTAAAATACACACAATATCGTACCAACATGCAGTCAACATTTATATTTAACAATGAAACTATTACCCAGATATCAACAAAACATAGCTATCACGGTAAGGCCAGATTTATTTTACTTTTTAATTTTTTTGTGTAGTCTGGCACAAGAAAATGGGTTACATTTTTCAGTTTCCTTTGAGGAATAACTACAACTAAACAATCCCTGACACCAGAGGGAGTCAATAAGTTTCTTCATTCAAATCTTCAGAGATGGAGGTTTCAACTCGTTTCAGATCTTCATTGCTATCTGGCTCTAATAAGCAGCTTTCAACTGAAATTCTTTATACAGGTAATATTTAAAGCACACGTAAATGAATATGGGCGATTCACAATAGCCCGCCACCGAGAGTTTGCAACACATTGACCAATCATAACGCGCGTAATTTGTTGACCATTTCCAAACGCGCATTGGGTCGACAAAATTCGCGCACTGTGATTGGCCAACGCGTGCTATTGGCTGACTATTTTGAAACAGTCGTTTTGGACTTAGAGCCTCACACACTTGACACCAGTGCTGACAAAAAAGTTCAGTATGCGAAGCCAATCACGTGAGGTATCCATTCCCCTAAGTAGACCAAGTTGGTACTCACTCGTTAAATAGTTCCATAACATGCCGAAGGAACTATTGAAAGACGTGAAATGGAATCCGCTAAGCATCATCATGCATAACCTGTGGAGGTTTCAAGCAGACTTGCGAACTGCAATTACTCTGGAAACTCCAAAATGCGCCTCCAACAAATGCAGAAATGCAATGGACTACCAACGAATTTGTCCATTTGTTTAAATGTAACCAAGAACAGGTGTAACAGGTGTTGTAGTGAGTCAAATACTGCAAATTCCAACTGCAAAATATGTTTTGCACGTAGAAAAATTGAAAAAATTCCATAGCCTTAGTCTTGCTCTCATTTGAAGTGAATAAAAAGCTCGATATTATCGTCTGTAATTTAATCATTTGAAGTCATTTGATGAGTTCCTCGTCAAAGTATACAAGTCCCCGCTTGGGATGTGAAGGGAAGTGGTGGAGAATGTTAACGATTCAGTCGCAGTCACATAGATTTCATGTGATAGCTCCAATGCTGTGGAGGAAAGATTCACACAGGCCAAGCAGTTCTAAGACGATTGGGTTTGATCTCAAGCCTCACTCAAGAAATCCCAGTTTGCGGGTCTGAAGATGGAATTGAAAAGACGTCATTGAGTTCAGGATGTTGACCAGGCTTTGTTCCTCCGATGCAAGGTCTGTGATATGGAAAGCGGGAATGGGTGGTGCTGACACAATGTGCTGACGAAAAGTGGTCACGGTCGAGCCCACTACCGATTTGTGGTGAGCAGAAACGGAGGTGCACTAGAGCTGTTGGAATGCAGTACTCTCTGATCAAGTTTTAAAGATGTGAAATCACCGTGAGGGATCGCTTGTCAAATCTCTGGGGAGGATAGGGATACTGTCCCTTGGTGTTGATTTGTGGAGTCAGATAGTCACATTACATCGTTTATGTCCCATGAGCGAACTGGCTTTGTGTGAGTACTGTGATACCATTCTGGAGCTGCATACTCCGCTGAAGGGAAAGCTACGGTTGGTGGGCAGAAGCAGATGGACTAACTCCCTAACCTGTGTCAGCCATCTTATAAAGAAGATTAACACGAGGCTGTATCTATACATAGTTGCAACTCGCTTTATTTGATGAGTGAAAGCGCGACTGTTATCAAGTCATGGACTGCAGTCAAAAGTGAAATTTGGGATGATGTTGATTCCCTTTTAGCGCATGCGGAGCACAGTAATGTTTTTTTTTTCAAGTTTCAAATGTCATCTGCTGAAGTAGCCGCAGCTAAGACAGTGGAGATCTTCTAAAAAGTTCTTTCAGTGAACTCCAGGGACAGAGCCGTCTTGGAAACTTTTCTTTAGCCTGCACTTTTTTCTACCGTAACGACATTTGTTTTAAAGGTAAAAGTGCAATCTTGCCAGAGGAATTTCGACATATGCTTCACATCTGAAGCGATTTTTTCAGGAGTTTGACACTTCGATGCCAGACCGTTTCATCAGCACGAGTGAGGTCGGTGGAGCTGCTCCACCTTTGAGTTATTCTTGAAAGAGAATTCATACAACCCCATGCGCAAGGCAAGTGATTTGGGTACTTGCATATGAGGCAACGTTCATCAGCAACGTATTCCAGAAGGGCCTAGCCAATTAGGGCTTCGAGTTTAACTTGTTTTGTTTTGATTTAGCGTTTGAAGAGCAATCAAACAGATGAATAACCACCACCACATACTACAACAACTTCAAATAATGGAGATCAGATCACGTCCGATCACATCTTATTCAGATTTTAAGGCCACGTGTGCATTTGAATATTTCTACAGATCGATTTCGTAGCAGTTTTTAATTTTCTTAACATATCCCACGGATGCCTCTTGCTGCGTGGCGTTATTCAGCTGGCACAACGCCTTCCCTCGCCCTTGGTCTAGCAGATTGATGGAGCGACATTGCGGCTCTGCTTGGCATGCCTTGCTGCATCTCATGATGCCTTTAGCCGGCAGCTCCTTCATGACATGACCAACAAGACACGGGGCGATAATATGGCCTTCGCCGCTTATCTGAAGGCAGCGTTTCGGGTTGCTGTTGACGACAGGCAGCTCGCACATCGCGTATCTGGGATTGGTACAGCGCTGATTTCCCCACTCGCCATTTTCAAGCATCAAGCCACAATCGGACCCTATGTGGTTGCTAGGTCGCCCTCCTACCCAGTTCTGGTAGGTGTCGGTCTCATCATCCCTCAGCGGGCAGTTCTGCCACTGGCCATCGTGGTCAAGATCATGGCAATCGATCCAGATGCCCTCGTGTCCAGGAGGAAACACTAGCTGAGATAACTTCAACACAAATGCTAGCTCCCTGAGGGAGTTTGGCACTGCAAGATCTGCTTGAGATGCCGTGCAGATGCTGGATGCTTTGTGCCAGTCCATTAGCTTGGCCACTGCCCGGTAGCAGGACTCTCCATATCGCTGCCAGCCAAGAGGGCAAATAGCAGCCATGGTAATACAGATGACAACTACAAACCCTAGAACACAAAACGTTTTCATCTTTTGTTGGCTACCTTATCAAGCAGCCGTCACTGTAAGGTGTATTTAATCGATGACGGCAAAGGTTTAAGTCTAGGATTACTAATTATGCGTTGAATCCTACTGCGAATCAGTGAAAGGAAGGGTTCAAGGCTTGAGTGGCATACTCATCACGAAGCTAACTTATAGGCGACTCTTTGTTGTCAAATTGTCTACGTCATATACGTGCTAAACGAAGAGCGCGAATAATTGGAGTAACCTTGTACACGCCACCTTTGCACGGTAAGCTATTGCAATGCTGGCTGCTCAGTCTTGTCATAATTAATCGTTTGCATCTGCATCTGATCGTTAACACTATGTACTAGGACATGTCTGCATATATCCTCCAATCAATTTCCGTTTCTAAAACTTTTAAAGAAAATAAAAAACCGAAACCATTAATATACAGTTCATGAATCTGTAAAGCAAAATTAAATAGGGTAGTCAAGCTCTTGGTTAATTAGCAGGCCTACTCTAGGATGTGGGAAAAAGTAATTCTTTACCGATTACACTTTTTTTCAATCTGTATGGAAACAATAAATTTTAACACCTCGTGATCAAATTTATAAGCAGCAAAATTGGCAGTAGATTGTGCCCTGTGTTCATTTTAGGTGTTTAGCAGGAGGGATAGCGTTGGTTTGGATAGCAGCTTCCTGTTACATGTATGTGTATACAGGTACATATATTTTGATCGGGAGGCAGTTTATACTCAGAAACCCATCGAAAATTTTGTGACAAAATTGGGACCCTCTCACCCAGGAGCCGCAAAATGTTGACCAATAGCGAGGACGATTTGGAGGGGCAACTATTCAATTCTGATTCATTAATGTCGATTTCGCATACCCGCTGCAAAGTTAAGATGACATTGTATTTTGGTCCGATTTTCCGATTTTTACCCGCGGTGCAAAATGAAATGCATCCCCAATTTCTTTTTACAATTTTTAGTTAGATGATTTTAATGATTTACTACAACTTATCACTTTTTTAAACGTCTGAATGTGTGGGATTTTCTGAGAATTTATAAATAATAATGTTCACATCATTCGCTCGTCACCCAGCGCCCGATTCAAGGTGCTGTGTGAAGAGCAAATTCATATAACGTACCATGCCAATTTACGATAAGCTGTGAACTTAAAAACTGAAGTAGGGGGCCTATACAATTCTTACATGAATCCTTCGGTTCGCGACAAACATGGAACTTGTTTATGTTGCGTTTCAAAGCACATGAAGATTGGCCTTTGTAAAAAAATATGTGTTCACACTGCCGAAAGTTCCACTTTTGATGACCCCCCCCAGTCTCTGGTCACGCATTAACTTTTCGGGTTCAAATGTCCAGGTTTGATTACAATTAAATGATTCAAATCCTTCATTTCTTTATTTTCCATACATGTAATTCCATATTCACCGAATTCCAGGCCGGTGTGCGGCTCTGGACTTGGCCATCCAATTATGAAGTGTTTGGAGTAAAAATCAAAACCCCTCTGTAAAGCATACAAGTCGGCACACAAACAGCTGAAATACATGTGCAGCGTACAACATCACACGTACGCTTCACGGGAAACTTTCAGGTAGGGTGGTTAAACCACTCTTGTGACGTCACCCTATTCAGTAAAGTGTCAACAATTCTTACGAATGTACAGTTCTTAAAAAAAATGTACAGTTTTTATGAATGTAGAGTGTGGACACTCTTCACAAGCACAAAGAAAAAGCACTTGTGACTTTAAATTACAACGTCAAACACCGTCAAAAATGCAATATAGCAGATTGTTTTTGACGTTCAATACGTTTAAAACTCAATTTTTTAGATTTGACGCGGTCACGTTTTCTGTTGAGATTAGCGACTTTCAACTAAAACGAACCGCTCCTTGCGTTGCACTACATGATGTTTTTAATGCGTCTCCTTCATTTTTACATACCTTTTGAATTTTAGTTTTATTTTTACACATCCCTTCCATTTTAGTTTTATTTCATTTTATTTAGATATTCATTCTAATGGTAACGTATGTTTTTTATTATTCTATCCTTTTTCTTTGTTTATTTAATTAAAAATTCACATGTAGCAACTTTACTCCCAGTTGAACCTCAGTTTTACCTCTTTCTCTGTTATTAAACAACTTTTAAAAACAACTTCAACAATCAGTCCAATTCATGTACAATTTAGCCAAATAGATTAATCGTTTAGAAACTTACGTATGATACTTCCAAGGTGAATGAGATGATATTCCAAATGCATGTATTTTCCAACCGGAAGAATTTCCTTTGGTGACTGAGGGAGGGACTTCAAATAGTCAGCATGTACTTCTATGTTGCAAACGTAGTCTTCATCTGAAGAGATGGCAAAATGTAGTTTTCAAATCAGTCACTCGGGAAACTTACTTGGTGGTGGTGTAAAAGGTCCCCAGCTCCGTACAGTCATATCGATAGCTTTTGCTAACTTAAATTTAGCGTATTTCTGCAACTAAGGTATAAATCCATATGGACCGTGCCATACACTGATGGTGTCGACTGCATTTCTGTAACTTCGTGTAAAGCATGTATGTGCCTGTGAATAAGAAATAGTAGTGCACCCAGCCGAGGAGTTACTCAATGGCTTAATTGGGACAGGAATGAAGCTTTTGTGTACACGCAACATACAAAGCCAGAAAACGCTTTGTATTGGTCATTGTTTGATCGGAATCTCAGGAATTCTTCACAGACTTCTACGGGGGATGTGTTAGGTAACAATGGTCTACAATGTGTAGAGTGATTGGACAGGTAACGGAGGGGGGTACCCCTCCGTCCCACATCTTGCCTGGTATATCGTTTCTCCTTAACTTAATAAAAACTTCAACGTAACTCATTCTGCGATTTGCTATGACCCCAATATTCATCAATTCGGGTCAGACTCTATGAAATCCTAGATTTAAAAGGTGCAGAGACTACAAATCAGCTATTGCAAAGTCAAAAGTCAGTTTTTGTAGCGACGTTTTGATTACAAGACGCTCATTAGATGGTGCCCGCACTGGAAAGAAAGCGTACACTCGCCCACCGCACTATCTTTGCGGGTATTTGTTATACATTTCTAAGGGCTGGGCGGAGTTGCCAAATAAACTACGGTGACCCCTAAAAACTTTTCCCTACAAAAATAATAATGCAAACAATTGAACTTCATGACATGTACAACAATGGTACAACACATCCCCAGAACTCTGGACACACATGTGCAGAGACTCATTGCAAGTACATGAACCTGTATGTTATTTCATGTAGTGCGCTGGACCGGGAGTTTTAATACTGGATGACAAAAATCACTTTTTTGTTAATCAAAAATGGGAGTGTCTGGACGGGTCAAAAGAAAATGGGGAAAAAATCAAAACTTTAAATCATTTAAAATGTTGAATGGCCCCTCAAAGAGAAATCATGGCAGCATTGAACATACTTGGTAATAATTAATGAAATAATTTGTATATTCATTTGTCAAGCAGGTTTGTATGCCACATCGGCGATTACGTTACTTCATGTCTGGCAACGATACAGCGAGTCCTGTTACCAGAAGCGTTTAGGATTTCCGGGCTTGAGTTTAAAAAAAAACTTTTTTTTTATTCTAGTTCTCAGATTTCAAAAATCAAATTCGTTTAAGATGCAACTCACGTGACACCACAGGAGCCGATTTCGGTTCAAACTTTATTTTAAGTCCAGTCACTCCATTTACACACCGTGTTCATATTGTCATAATAGATCGAATGATTTTGTCAAAGCTGTTGGCTTGGTTCCAAGACCCATCACTGTTGTTTTTAGCCGAAACTGTGATAATTACAGATTTCACATGGCTCTTTATTTTCTTGGGTTAGTCTTGACTGTGATGGTGGTTCGTCTGGAGAAGGCGCCCTGCAGCAATGATTCGTGGTCGCGGAATAATCTACAGGAAAGTCTTAAAAGCGAGGCTAAAGCCGTTACCAAAGAAAAAGAACTTAAAAACCATTTCGATTGTTTTGTCTTAGAATTTCCGCACGTTCTCAAGGATAATTTGGCACAGTCACGAGCATAATGTAAACGTTGACAATACCAAAGCAAACTTTTCAGAGTGAAACAATGCAGAGAAATGTTTGAAAGAAATTTTGATGACCTTTAGTTTCTCTGGTTAATTGTTGTGTACATCTTGAATAAGTCTAGCACACTTATTCAAAAGAAAGACACAAGACATTTCTGGATTACAGGGAAAGAAAAGAGATAAAGTGCAAAGTTATCTGTGACTTTCATACTTTCCTCTCCTGGTCACAATGAATTTGGACGAAATTCATTTTACGGCCTTTTATGGCCTTTTTGAGGGTTGAGACTAGGCTGGAATCAATTATACCAATTATATTGTATGTGTCTCAAACAACTGTGTGTCGTCTGTAAACATTGTGTTGAGGGTAAGGATTTACCTGTATGAAATCACATGACAAGTGAGAAAGTTACATCAGACAGATTTTTCTTTTCAGCTCTAGAGTGTCAAAGAAATATATTTGTATCTTTGTGTCCCAATTGACCTTACCTCCATTATTTGTTTTGCGTTTTATGGTGGAAATATTAACTCCCAATTTTCATGGGGAAAACTGTGATGTCATTTCAAGGAAGGAAACCTAAATGCTGCATTGATTTGTGCACCAAAAACTGCTAGAATTTTCCATATTTGCAAAGCTGTCCTAAATATCGTTTTGTAAATGACGACAGGCCAGCAAGCAACACTTTCTCAAATCTGTTTCAATAAACTAAATTTGGTGTCACTTAAAAACCTGCAACCTATAAACTGGACATGTCTTTTGTTTGTTGTTTGTCAAGCAGTCTTGTCAATGATGTTGTTCAACTGATTAATGGTCCGAGGTACATGTGTGTAGAAAGGGGATAGGTGGTGCCGATGCGGTGTGCTTCTGACGGAAAGTGGTTAAGGTCGAGCCTACTGCCGATTTCTGGCAAGCAAAGTAAAATCAAGTAAAATCACTGTGAAGGATTGGTGGAACAATGCCAGGGTGGGTTGGGATGTTGTCTGTCGCTAGGGTGTTGTGGAGCAGGATATTACGCATGGTATGGTTTTAGGTCGGATGAGTAATGACTTTGTGTGAGTGCTGTAACTCCATTCTAGAAGTCATTACTCTGATAATGAGAAAGCTGGACTGACTCCCCAGCCTGTGCCAGCAAGCTTGTGAAGGAGGTTAACAGTAACTTGCTTTATGAAATGACTGAGGGGAAGACAGCGATCAATAAAGTGGGCGTGTGGAATGGAGTCGAAAGTGAGTTCTGGGATATTAATGATGAGTTTCCTTCTGGCAAACTGGTTACTAGACGAAATACAAAGCACACTGTCTTTGATTTCCTAAGCTGTAGATGTCATCAACTGAATTAGCCGCAGCCATCCTTCTATAGGAGATCTGCTCGAAGGATTCCCCAACGGACCTGAGGGATGTACATACCGGTAACCAATGGCATTGTCCCACAGGTTTAAGCACTTATAAAGTGTGTTGAAGACGGTTAAATATCAGACGTGTAGGTGTTACAAAATTAATGATTGGTGCAAACACAGAGTCTTGATTGAAACTGTTTTAGCATGCGCTTTTTACAGCTGTCATTTAAAAAGAATCACAAAGGTAAAAGTGCATTAGTAATCGGAAATTCTTTCGGAGTGGTTTTCAGGAGCTTGAAATAAACACCACGAGGCCATGCCCTATCAAAGCAAAGACGAGGTCGGTGCATACTGCTGCAATTTGTATTTATTCCAGAAAGAACATTTATAACAATGTCATTGCGAGTGATTTGGTGAGGTACTCACGTGTTAGTCAACTGTTGGCAACGCTTTCCATAAGGTAAATTTCAATTATCAAGACTTCGAATTCGACCCTTTTTGTACTAGCTCTTTCAGACGCAATCAAGCAGATGCATGTCTACCATTTATGGCACTAAACAGATTCACGCAAGGAGAAAGCATCACGTCTGATTACATCAAATTCAGAATATAAGACTATAAGTACATGTAAATGTTTTACAAATCTATTCCATAGCAGTTCTCCATTTTCCTTGCAGTTTCGCTGGCTACCGGTACCTCTTGCTTCGTGGCGTTGTTGAGCTGGCACACCACCTTCCCTCGCCTTTGCTCCAGGAGATTGAAGGAGCGGCATCGCGGCTCTGCTAGACACGCTTTGCTGCATCTCACCATGCCTTTAGCCGGCAGCTCCTTCATGACATGACCAAAGAGGCACGGGGCGATAATACGGCCGTTGCCGCTTATCTGAAGGCAGCGTGTCGGGTTGCAGTTGACGACAGGGAGCTCGCACATCGCGTATCTGGAATTGGTACAGCGCTGATTTCCCCACTCGCCATTTTCAAGCATCAAGCCACAATCGGACCCTTTGTGGTTGCTGGGTCGCCCTCCTACCCAGTTCTGGTAGGTGCCGGTCTCATCATCCCTCAGCGGGCAGTTCTGCCACTGGCCATCGTGGTCAAGATCATGGCAATCGATCCAGATGCCTTCGTGTCCAGGAGGAAACACTAGTTGAGATAACTTCAACACAAATGCTTGCTCCCTGCGGGAGTTTGGCACTGCAAGATCTGCTTGAGATGCCGCGCAGATGCTGGATGCTTTGTGCCAGTCCATCAGCTTAGCCACTGCCCGGTAGCAGGACTCTCCATATCGCTGCCAGCCAAGAGGGCAAATAGCAGCCATGGTAGTACAGATGACAACTACGAACGCATAGATAGCAGCTTGAAACACGAGAAAACAAACCAGTTTCATGATTTGTTTTCGAGTAGCTTTACGGTTGCCGCAATTTTTTTCTGATTTAACGAGTAGTGGTGTGTGAATGGTATTCGCTCCCTCGCGGTAAAACGCTATTTCGACCATTAATTCTGCGTTGACGAGCACCAAGGACTGGTGCGGAGAATCATTCGCTTGACTGCAACAGAGAAGATTCGTTTGATTGCAACTAGGAAGAAGCTAACGGAGAGATTCTTTGTTGTTTGGTTACCGGTGTTGTCGTCCAGGAAACGAGACAAAACTGGCATATTAAAATACCTCGCAAAAACTTTGAGGTGCGTCAGATGCATCTGCGTACTAGTTCTCATCATTACGACTACTGCGTGTGGCAAGGTCTCATAGGCCTACCATTGAGAATAATAAATGCAGTTGTGACGTTGTATTTGGTCTCTCATAGTAACGTTACACTGCGCTGCAGAATCATGCATAAATAAACTACAAAGATTTCAAATGTCAAATTCACACACCTCAGTTTTTCCCCACATCTTGTGTTATTTTTTCCACGCTTCGGCAGAACATCAAATACTAACACTTTCGAACGAATTCATCCTTAATGAGGCTGTGCTTTACCCAAATAACGTACATAACGTACATAATACTTGATGTAGCTCCTCACAGGAGCTGTGGAAACACAGCTAATTTGATAATATAATACAATATTTTCTTAATTGTGATGCCAAATAAAATTCATTAAAAATTTCATTACCAAGTTTAACTCAGTTTCCTTTAGAAAGTCTTCTTTTAGACAATCCGCATGACCGCCTCCCCAAAATGAAAAACAGTACAGGCATGTATACGCTTTGGCATACACTCCCCTCGTGAGGGAACGCTATCGCTTAAAATAATTAGCATAAAATGATACCAAAGGGAAGGCACCAGAGGCTTAAAAAAGGAACCAAATGTGTACTGTACATCTGTTGACACGATGTTATCATGAGCGTAGAAATGTATCTTGCATAATTATACGAAGTCTGCGACATCGCATGTGGTTCTTTATATGGCCCGGAGCTCAACTACCATCGTCGATACCAATACGTATGGCTCGATGGCAGCACATATTAGGCGTACATTCAAGATATTGAACTAAAAGGGCCAACACAGGGTCAAAGGCAAAATCATGGGCCATCCATTCGACCAACATAGCCAAAGCTAAAAACTTACGAAGTGCGTACAGCGTTGCATAGCAACACCAATATTCACATGCAAGCTGATAATCTGATCACAGATTACTTTCATTGGGAATAGGCGGATTTACAAAATATTCATTTTCTTTTATGTATGCTGTATGTATGACTTCAGAGTTTGTCTTTTCGAAAATGTATGCATGGGCTACGTGTATGGCTCTCGTGTCTTTATCGGTGTTATCAAATACAGAGTTGTTTCAAACTTCCTGGCTGGTAAAATCTCATACGCCTGATTAGTTGCAGTCTTTCAGCTGGGGTGGAGCTTCCAAAGACACCCGCTGAAGTCATTTCATTGAGATTTGAGTCGATGAAGAGATGAGGAATTCTTTTTAGGTTCCGTCGACTGCCTTAAAGCAAGTTGTAGGCCACAGTGTATTTGTACCAGTGTGTGCCGGAACTGAAACTCAAACAGGCATTCTATGATAAGGCCCACAAAGCACACAGACAGCGCGAAGTATTGTTTCATAGCAGGGCCAGACAGTAGGCCTACGTGATATTGAAAACAAATGACGCAGACCATGTAATATAACCTCATGGCTGAGGAGGAATCGCTGATGTGTGATCTAGCGTGCTAAAAAGAAGTTGATTAGGCCCTACACAAAGGTGGAGTTGGATAATCTCTAGTAAGTAGGGACACTGGCTGAGGGTGAAACCGGAGTCCTGACCTACCACCCCATCAAACATCGACAAGGAACACGATTATCTAATGATGGATACCACGATCAACCAGATCAAGTGGCACAAGTAGAGCACGAGATAATTAAACCAACTTCGTCATCGTCTACGCTGCTACGCTCATATTTTGATCATTTTCTCTGCTAATCGTATCTCAAGCCAGAAAGGGACATATCACTCATCGAAGCATTGATCGACATTTATCTGAACGTAGAATACCAGGGAGCTTCTACAGGGTACATCTGAAATAATCACCAATGAACCTAAGGGAAGAATGCAGACTGTCAGCTTGAGCAGTTGAGTCGGTCAAGTTCTTCGCTAACCGGCTCGCCGTGGCCGGGGACGTGCGCAGCAACAAAGCCGTTCTCATATGCATATACCCGCAGACGATCGAGAAAAGGACAAAATGACCAAAAATTTCATTCATAACTGCTTGCCCAACATTAAGATGTCGCCGGTGCGACAGATGTTGATTCCCCTGAGCACCAAGCTATTTTCGAGGTTTAAACAGTTGCATCGGCCTGGGGAGGCGCGAGGTCCAAAAGTGCCAGCTGTGCGGACTGCTATTGGAGCCTTTTGTAGCACGTACACTGGGTGATTGTTAGGGATGGAATCTAGGAGCAGAACTGTTAGCTCGTATTCAGTCTGAAAGTATCGGGCCAAACGGGTCCTTCCAATCGCTCTGTTTTGCAATGGGGTGTAGGATGATCAATTTTCCAAATGGAGATGGGCCTCATAACTCTTTTGAGGGGTGATTTTCTCTGGAGAGAAATATTTTCAAAAGTCCTTTGGCATGTACGGTACTTGCCTATAGCTATTTGCTAATGAAGCAACCTGCGGCCATTTTCGTGGCGGCAAAATATTGCAGTGCGGGATGGAAATGCATTACACACACGTTGTAGCTTACTGTGATTACACCGAAAAAGTGCCAAAAGTGCTGTAAAAAAGAATTTTATTATTTTTGAATGGGAATGGATAATTTAAAAAAAATAAAATGTCTATAACAACCAACGAAATTGATATTAGTGTACTTTTTTAGTGCTCGGTGCCGATTCTTTGCCAACGAAATAGGAATGTATGAAATTTAAGTGGACTATTAGATTGCCAGTGGTCTTATATGTTGATTTTGACATTAATCTTTTAATATCCTTAAGTTTAAGAAACTGTCCTTAGTTTAAAATTGACTTATTCAGCTTTCCTCTCCAAGTTTTGCTCGATTAAATGAAAAGAAACTATGTCTGATATGGGTTAAAAATCTGCCTGCCCAGAATACATCTTTCTTATGTTTTTATTGCTTTTATTACTAATTGATTTCTTTTATACCATGAACCTTTATTAATTTTAACCATTCGTTCTTATTGCAGTCAGACTTTCTATTTTTGATTTATTTGTCAATAATTGTTTATACAAGTAAACGATTGAATTTTACCTTTATTCATGTTTTCATCGGGCATGTTTATTTTTCATAATTTTTTACTTTTTTCAATAATTTAGTTATTTTTTCAGTAATTTTTGTTTTATTATATTTTGGCATGCTGTTTTTGATAGATTTAAATGTGAATTATCACTCCTTGTGCCAGACCTGTTTGACTACCATTTTTTCCATATTCATTGAAATTTCCTCTAATAATATTTCTTACATGAATATAATATAGAACTTTAATGAACATATGTAATTTAAATGTCGTAAATTTTCATGATATTTTTAGCATACGTTGAAAGTCCAGCTATAGTACTCCCCATACGGGAATGGTACACCACGTACGGCCTTTTGCCACACGCAGTCGGCGGGCGGGTTCCTAATTCACTTTCGCAACCGCTGCCTGCCATCCAGATTTGTAGGTCATTGGTTAAGCCCCTGAAAATTGAAAGGAAAATGAAAGATGATTTTTCCTGATTGTTTAATTAAGTTTGTATTTTTATCCCTTTTTTCTATAGCAGCTTACTTACTCTTCAGGTCTGCAACCTTTAAAAAAAAAACTTGCACTATGCAGCGCCCTCAAGAGTTGAGATCTTCATCAGCGTCAATAATACCTGTAATATTTTGCGAGGGGTACGGCGTAGGCATCGCCTTCATCGGAAAATGCAAGTGGGTAAACCTCTTAAAATCAGGGGAGTTTCGGATGCAACAAAGATTGGAATTGTTGCTGACACTTTGGAAAAGGCGTTGAAGAAAGGATGTGAAAAATTAAAGGTGAGATAGTGAAATAATTTGGGATATTCGAGACTCAAGAAACTTAGCCCCGCTAGTGTGGCCCATGGCACGGACTCTCACTCCCGCTCCATCCGTAGCCACAGTACACATCCGTATACGCAATTTCGTGTCGGCGTTCTGAAAATTTTCAGCGCACCCACCTATCATCGTGGGTGCAATTTCTTTTGCACACACAGATGATTTTACTCATGTTGTTCTGGTATTTTCCAGTCTTTTTGCCTTCACCCATTCAATCTCATGGGCTCACTTTCACAGTCGCCATCTTTAAAAAAAAGTTGTAGAACATAAGGG
>NW_019091491.1:1080644-1183750 GCF_001949145.1 Acanthaster planci
GAGCTGGTCAGAAATTCTCACTTAAATGAGTGGTCTGCACCCATAATGTCACTTGACCCCTCATTGTCTCGACGGCTGTTCCATGTCAAGACATATCTAATACACGGACTGAGCGATAAGATACATGTACCAATCATTGCCAATGGGCTCTTCCAAAACTTTGGCAGCAGTTTACATGTAAATGTCATGACATGGAACAGCCACCGAGACGATGAGGGGTCAAGTGACTTAATGTTCAACAACAACAATTGCGCCCACGATGATAAGTGGGTGCGCTGAAAATTTTCAGTACGCCGACACGAAATTGCCTCTATGGATGTGTACTGTGGCTAAGGATGGAGTGGGAGTGAGAGTCCGTGCCACACTTGTGGGGCTACAAGAAACTGTACATACATGTACGTAGGCCCTAGCCATGTAAGCCCGACTAGTGCGGCACGGACCATCGCTACCACTCCATCCTTGCCTTGGCCACACATCGGTATAGCCTAAGCAATTTTAGTGTCAGCGTAGTGAAATTTTCGGCGCACCCTCTTATAATCGTACGCACAATTTTTTTTTTTCACACACAAATGATCCTTGGTCTCTCCGCTTTCTAATGACCATTTATTGAATGATTTCCCTGACGTTGTTCTGGAATTTTCCAGTCTTTTTGCCTTTAGGCCTACCCATTCAATCTCACTGTCGCACTCTCACACGCAATCTTTAAATTAAAATGAGTCTGTTGAACTTTATAAGTCACTTGGCCCCGGCTGGCAGACGGTTGTTCCATGTCAAAACATATCTTATATACAACTGAAGTTTCACGGACAGAGCGATTGTGCAGGTAAGTTTATTTGGTAGAGTTCTTGACATGGAACAGCCGTCTGCGAGGGTCCGTGCCACAATAGTGGGGCTTACATGTAGGCCTACAGTGATGTACCCCGGGCCCCAAACGGTTACCCCCAGAACTGTGGGGGTCGACATGGTCCGATGTTTGCCATGCTCCCAGCTCCATGAGTGTGGCGGGCATCAAACAGCCGTGGTAGGCCTAGGCTACATGGATAGGGCCCGTAGCCTGAGGCCCACCGTCCTGCTTAGTATGAGCACTGTGATAGACTAAGGCCGTGTCCGAAACGGGCTTCCAGAGCTACGGCTAGGTCTATTGTCTATGCGTCTCCACGCATTTCCAATTGAGCGAAGACCTAGACCTAGCTCTAGACGAGAGATGCAGATGCAGCCTAACATGTAGACATGTCATACTTAAGGAAGAAATTGCATCAACCATCATGTATTGTGTAGGCCTAGGCCTTTTTCCCCCTTGGAAACAGAGTAATTCAAGCCACGTGTAAATAAACCAATTTCCCGTTCCGTCGCCATAGCGCCCCAGCATGATGAAGTGAATAAAGCTGGAGGGGAACAAATTGTCTACAGCAATAACAATCGCGAGCAGCAATTTGCAACGTTCTTGTCATGAATTAGTTCCCTACTATTACATGTAAATCTTTTGAGCATGCACGTACATGAAATGTGAAAATGGCTTATAATCGAGGCCCTGTGATCACATGGTGATGGAGAAATCTTAAGCCAGTTCACATGGCTGAGCTTGAGTGTAAGAAGTCTGACAAACTTAGACCCTACAAATGCCTTTTTAAACATTTGGACGATACCAATCGCCTTTTTTTTAACATTTGAACAATTATCCAAAATGGTGAATCATAGGGTCCAATTGGACTGAGCATTAGCTACAATGTACAGGAGGCCCATTGTACACTGTTACTGGTACATGACTAATTTTTTTCATGTAATATTTTTTCTTTCACGTTTTTCTGCTCTCAGGTCTCAGTCCACATGGTCCAATCACATACACATACATGTACATACATGTACATGTATCCCCATCCAGGTCTTGCATCAAGTCCGAGGGACATTGGGGGACAGATTGTATTGGTTTCTGAAAATAATTGTCCAGGTGTGAAAGAATCATAGACAGTTCCCTCTTCTGCAATTTATATACCGGTATCCCCATTGTGAAGATTGTTGTAGTATCAAAGCAGAGGCGAAAGAAGACACTAAACCTAGTCATGCTATATCCTTCCATGATCTCTAAAATGCTGGCGCTTTCAATATCTGTGAAAAGAGTAACGAAGCAAGAAAAAGTCAGAGTAAATAAGAGCATGCACCGACATGTTCGTATTTTCCATTGTTCTATTGATTCAGGTTCATGTACATGTAGGAAGCTTCAGTCTGCAGAAAAAAGCTTGTTACATATCTACATATACATGTTTAGGCATTTTTCCCCAACAAGGCTTCCAGACATACATGCACCTTTGTACTTACCATACAAACCAGATATTTAGATTGGAAACTCAGTCTACGTTTGTGTTGGCTTTGTGTTTTACATGTAGTTACCACAGAATGGTGCAAAGATTTGCCTCGAAGCGGATGGAACGCTTGTAATGGATGAGGATTACTTCCAAACTTTAGCCAGCAACACATGTCTGGTGATTGTGGGGAGCGGTCAGTCCTGGGCGGGAGGTAAAAGTATTAATAAAGCCAAGAGTTAAAAAAGTCTGCTCCATCTACGTACATATGTAAATGTAAATTTAGGTTTTATTTGATGAAGGAGATAGCCTTTTACCAAGTTGGCAGAAAGAGTTCCAGGACTCTTTGTTGAAGTAGAATCAGTTGGGGCACAAGTTACTTTTTTGGCCTCATCATAAGGCCTTTCAATCAAGATTCTTGAGAATGCACTTTTTATTTCCTAGCCCCCTCCCCCCAAAATGATTTTTTTCCAATTTGTTTCAGTTATTCTTCCATTCCGAATATTCCAAAAAGTTTGCAGCAGTTTTTGTATTGTTCTGTTTTTGTAATTCTTTTCAAAAGTGACAATGTGTCATTGTATAATGGCTTAGCCATATTGTTATTCATCACTTATACACAAAATATTTTCAAAACATGAAACCAACAACAATTCATACGTGTACTTGTACTTAAGTAGCATCTTTTATTTCCACTGTCTTTTTTTTGAATAACAGTTTTTTAGTTACATCTGATGAAAATCAGGGTTTTTTTTATGAAATGACACATCTCCTTCTTGGAATGGGCCACATCTGAATTTAACAGTATTTCCTTTTCATTTCCCAAGGCCTTGATGCAGTCAAGCGTAATATCCAGGCAGTGCTTGACACGCTGGCTCAGAGCAATAGTGTAAGGAATGAAGTCACTGACCTCCTCCAGGGGGAGCCGTCAGATATTCATCAGCTGCTAGTGGACGTTTGTCAGTATGCTGCAGGGAAACATCGAGGCCGAGAGACGAGACGAGGATCCTGAATGGTTCGATGGTAGGCTTGTAGATAAGAGCCGAAATGTTTGTGCTTTGAAAAAACATTGGATAAAAAAAGGGATTTAATTTTGATTCAGTTAATTTAACTCAACAGTGCTGTTATGAAATCTGTTGGATTCACTCAAGTGTGGAGAACAATTAAAGATATCCTGTACATGTACTGTGCATGTGGTTTATGGCTGGTACAAAGATGTATATGTGTGTGTGGCTTTGCACGGTAGCCATCTTGAAGAGTCATTGTTTTGTTCAACAAGGAAACTTCCTTTGTACATACCCGTGGAACAAAAGTTCAGGCCTACAAGATGGCAGCCATGTAAACCCTCTATTAAGTTATTTTAGACTCACACATGAACATTTATATATCCTTGGTAGGTTTGGAGGAGCGTTTCAAAACGAAGTCAGATGTGATGTTCGTCAAGGCACAGCAGAGAGTCCGAGGCTATTTTTCAAAGGTGCAGTATGCTTATCTCTCTGTTATCGTTACATGTACATGTAATCAATGATTACATTGGCAGCCTCTTGTAATAAATTGTTTCAAATTTGAAATGGACACATGCATTTACGGGAGCACATGCATTTACCGTATACAGCATGGCGCGATTGAAACTTAACCTTGGAATGTGAAATTCTTTTCACATTTTTTGTCCTTCTGAGGAATTTATTTTCATTTCACAAAATGTAAAAACACAGTGGGGAAATATTTTTATGCTTACATTTGTACATGTGCAATGCGAATGTGGATGTGAAGGCCATTTTCTTTACTTTGCAAAATGTCCCGTAATTTCCTACTCCATTTCCCTCTGTTAACTTTCGTTTGCAATGTATTGTGCATTTAAGACCCCATTCGATTTCACTGTTTTTACAGACAAAAGAAATGTTAATAAACGAACGGAAAACGTACTCCATGGCAGCGAAAAAACGACTAGACAATGTTATCCAAGACTTGAAGGACGACCTTAAAAACAACGAATTCCACGGGGTGTACTTCAAGAGGAATTCGTACCACAGGGACCGTCTGTGTGATCGCATGGGGTTGTTCAAGTGTCAGGGGGCATATAACAAGACGTCGTGCTGTCACCATCATAAGATCAACCCATACATGAACAAGGAAAGCATGGTTCTCTTCAGCACCTGGAACTTGGATCATGTGTAAGTCGGTGACACGGTCGATGCTGTGTCTGCTGACATTTTGCATCCTAAACCAATCATGAATGCATCCATCCACATCTTATGTAGCATGGAACAGCGCTACGATTTGTGAAAAACCCCTTGAGATTGGACCCTGCTTTATTGTTGATCACAGTTTGCCTGAAAATTTATGGACAAAGAAAAGTCAGCTGTTTGAATAAGCAATCCTACAGTCTGAAAGAAAATATATGAAACAGTGATGCAGTCATTGAAACGTGTGAGCCTAGCTCGTACTTTGTCTTAGAAACTCAGCTTTAAGGTGCATTTTATGTTGTAAAAGTAGAACTTGTGCCTACATGTATATCTGTTAGTGTTATACTGCTTTCGCAAAATCTCATGAAATGGAATGGACCACAAATCTCTTTGGTTACCAGGTAGCAAACTTGTTTCTTTTTGGCAACTTTGATTTACGGCATTCTCTTGGCACTCCCGTCCCTCAGAATTGAGAAGAGCCGGTCAGTGATACCAGGGCTGGAGGAAGCCATCCGCAATTGCCCTCGAGACAAGAAGGTCAACGTCCAGTACTTCTACAATCTGCTCTTCACCAGAGATAACCTGAAACTGGTGCACATCGGCTGCCACGATAAGGGTGTCCACAAATGCAAGGTACAGAAGAGACGCTTCTACCTGAATTGAATGGGCCCAGTGAGATGACTCGAGAAATTCAAGGACTGTGGAGGTATTTGACTTGCACACTAACTGTAGAGGGTGCTCTCTCCCAGATGCCAGGGTTTGAGAGTGCACTGTGCTTTGGTGGGTCTGTTGAAATTCCCCAGTGCTTTGATGCGGGTTGCAAAATTTCGTAATGATTCCTTTTCACAGCGATGCCATTGGGTTCTCAGTCCGGGACCAGAACATTCTCAGTGGTTAAAAAATACAGTAAACTCTGACTAAGTCGGCATCTCGCGACCTGTCATATCGTCCAAGTCGGCCGCTTGACAGAAGTCCCTATCGTCTGTAATGCATTTCCATTGAAAATTTCATTTCTAATTCGACATTTATAGGTCGTCATTTCGTTTAAGTCGACATGTTTTTCTTGGTCCCTTTTCCTCAAAACCACAAAAATTCCTTTTTGTGAGTTGGCATTGAAAAAATTGTGCTTCGGTATCAGTTTCCTTCGCCGCGGTTGCCAAGAAGTGTGAAGGGACAAGTCCCATGCACGCGCGGCCAGCATGAGTACATCTATACCAGTAACCCCGCTAGTGCTACACGCATGTGCTCTGTCCATTTTGGGGGTCGCCTTATTGAACATAGTCTGGTTCCCTGCCCAAAGATTCCTTGGTAATGATTCGTCAGGTAGTCAGAATCATCAGGTCTGGTATCCAGACTGTATTGAACAAATTTAACCAATGCGCGTGCGTGGATGAGTGTACGTTTTCTGTACCGTAACTATATCATGCACATGTATGTACTGCACTGTTGAGTCCTGATGCGACATGCAAGTGGCGTGCCATCCTTGTGCCATCCATCCTCAAGGGCAATTATCGAATTTGCAGCCTGTGAGGAAAATAATCAAAAACGAATTTGCGGGGATCAACCATGGAGGTAGAAATAAACCAGGGCAAATCAGAGCCACTGAATTAGTGCAAGGAATCATAATGTACATAGACAATACATGTGTACATGCAAGACGGCAAAATGACGACTTACGGCGCAAGTCAGCATTTGTGTATTAAAGCCGACATAATTTTTTGAGTACCGAGAGTGTAGACTTAGTGGGAGTTTACTGTAGGTTTAAAATACAGGTAAAATGCGCACGCTCGCAAACTCCGGCGAGAACGTGAATTTGCATTATGTATATACATGTACTGGAGTCATTCTTGAGATGATTGCTTAGACCCTTTAATTCTTCAGGCTAGTTTTGGAAGGGTGAACAACAAATGCTTTTGGAGGTGATAGGGTTAAAGAAATCTTTCCCTAGATTTGTGTGAAATTTTACATTTTATATGAGAGCGACAAGTCTGGCTCTGCATTTGAAGGTAAATCATGGCATTGTAATCAGTGGCTTTACATGAATTTTTGTAGGATTTATAATCTTTTAATAGAAATCAGTGTGAAAAATTTTCTTAACCTAGGACCAAGTCTCATGAATTATATGAGTATCTGTACACAGTCTTTGCAAAAATGAGATATTTTACTGGTTTTGAACTAATAATTTGATGAATTTCAAAGTCTATCGTGGTTTTTATCAGGTAACATTGTAAATAATATCAGATTTTTATCAGGTAACTTTGTAGACAATATCTAAAGATATTTGGTCGTATTTTTATAGTATTTTTGATAAAAGCATCATCTTGATGCCTGTACTGGTGCAGGTAAAAATTCAACCAGATGGGATTAGGCCCCCCCAAAGTCTCTGCTTCCCTGTCATTATGCACGTCACCATAGACCTGCGCATCGGCAAAATAGTTTTTTAAATTTTTTTATTTGGTATAAAACAATGTCCAGAAGCTGCCAAACGTGGTTGATTGACTGGAATCCTGCTACTGCGTAAATTTGACCTGTTTTAGATGGGGTAGTTTTAGATAGGGTATGGTTGAGTATATGTGAAGGAGTCCCTATAGGCATCATTACATTTAGTCGGGCACTCTTTTTCAGATGAAATTTATGTATTATACACAAAATTTACGTCTTGGAACCAGACAAACGAGGTGGTCTGACGTCCTGTGCACATCTACAAGCTGAAATAGCTTTTAAACAGCAGTGAGGGGGCCAGTGCTTTTCAGCGTTGGTAGCGGTGGCGTATGCAGCAAGGTATGAGACAGAGAGAACCCCCCCCTGCTTTGTGTTGGTCATTGTCTCGCAGGAATCTGGGGAATTCCTTTCAGACATCTTGGGGGGATGTGTTAAGTAACAATAGTCTGGAATGTGTGTAGGGATCGGACATGTTGGGGGGTACCCCTCAGTCTCATTTCTTGCTGGGTATAAGCGGTGGTATGTACATGTACACATGGTACAGGCACATATGCGCACACATTTCTATGGGGAAAAAAGCTGGAGCCAGCCCTTGGTCAGAAAGAGGAGACTTTTGGGGGGGAACCTTACAACACATGTAGGGCGAGACACCAGCAAAATTGGTATATACATGTAGATGCACTGTAATCTTTTTTTGAGCAAAGGTCTTTTTGAAAGGCCTGATGATTGCCCCAGTGATAACTGTTTCTTAATAATGAGCTTACCCAAGCGTTATTAAATTGAAAATGGCAATAGCTTTTTACAGGAGTTTTATCTGTGAATGTACGTGGAAAATAAAGCAAGTTGAACAGATTTGTTTCGTATTGAAAAAGCACTAATTTGAATTCTGCATTTCCCATAAATCAAGGAATGATTTTTTTTTTGTAACAGTGCCAGATATTGTTTTGTCATTTTGCCTAAGGGCAGTGATACTGTTGGGATTCATAAGAGTGAGTGAGATTTTTTCTGACATTGAAGATCCTAGTATTATGTAAACTACTTTTAATTTTACACATGTAACTTTCCCATTTGAAGTTTTTCAGTGGAAAAACGTATAAAATGTCTTACATCATGGTGTTCTTTCTCGGGTCATCAAGCCAAAAATATATTTTAAAATACATGAATAGGTACCTGTATGTCTTAAAAGGATGGACCAAAATGATTGATACAAGATTCAGGCAAATTCAGTCTTTCAATGTTTACAGCTAAAGGTTGTTCTAAAATGGCAAAATGTAAACCTTGTAGTATAGTAAAGTCAGATAAGGTTATGTTCTTTTGTCTTCTTTCCAGATTGCATGAAAAGGAACATTTTTTATTTCACTGTTCTCAAACATTCAGAAAAATAGTGATAAAGCTGAATGAAACTCTGTTTTCTTTTGATTTCAAACAAAATATTGCTGCAATGTATCACTTTCATCTTTCATTTTACTGTAAAGTTGTAAATGGTCTGCTTGGAGTTAAACATCACATGTATTTTCAAGTTGAGTACTAAGAGGATTTTGTTTTGAATGTTACCTGTGGATATCTACATAATAGAGACCTACATGTATGTGCAGTGTACATGTACATGTATATTACACAGTATAGAACTATTGATAGACAGTGTCACATTTGAATAAGGATTCAGCAATGCAATTAGACCTCTGTAGTAATGACACCACACTTTGTTTACCTGTGTACTTTCCTATGGAGTTTAAGGAACTGTGGGCCCCAACTGGCCGCATAAAGTGCATGTGTATGAATGAACGTATGTAAGTTCCTTTTTTGGCTAGTCTGATTCAAGGTGGCATTGGTCCATGTACATTACTAGGTATTTCCACGCACAAGGCTGCAATGTTTATGGAATATACATGTAGTATGTTTATTATACAAACATGTATGGAGACTGGTAATTAAGGACTGGATTATCTGCAAAATGTAAACTGTAATTTGAAAGCTGGTCTGGCTGCGGTTAACTACTGGCCAACTTTGGTGTATCAGTTCTGTTAAACATGTTTAATGATGAATTATATACATGTTGTACGTGTTTTGTGAAGGCTTTAGCCAACCATACACAGAACACTGAAATAAATCAAAGCGGAAAGCTGCAGTTCATGTACACATGTAAGCTCATGCTTTTTATTGAGTTTGTGTTCATGTACATGGCCCCATAGCATTTTATTTTTGGCATAAAATTCTACTTATTCTTAGAGCACACATAACATAGACTTTATACATGTAAGTGATTAGTACTCAGGAAGGTGGGCCTGATGTCTTTCTCTGCGAAATTTGTCGGGGGCTCTACGTTTCAACATGTTGTGGTCAGATCTGGAGATTGGGTAAAAGAATCAACTGGCTGCGGCTAGGACTAATACATGTGTGTGTCTATGGAAAGCTTGTGGCTTTCATAGATGGAGCAGGTGTTTCTAGCCATAGTCATTACATTTTGAAATAGCCTAAAAAGACATGTACCTACATTATACATGTACATGGTCAGAAGAGTCCTACGCCAACTTGAGTGTGGACTTTGTGGCAACCTTATACGTACCTAGGTATGCATCTGTGAACAAATGAAGTCCACGCAAGGCAGGTCGTGAGGACCTGGCTTACGGACCTTTTGTGGACTAAGCCAGGTCCACACAGGGTCACCCCCTTGCTGGAAAATAGGTTTGCAAAGTATTTTCGGGGTTAGGATTTTACCTAGAGAAGGGGGTGTCAATGAAGCCATCAAATAAAAGCCAGCTTCAAAGAATGTTCACTGTGCCAGAAAACTAAGAATTTTCACCAAGTGTATTTTTAAACGACACAAAATCAAAGAAAGTCCACACTAGGAAGGTAACATCAGCGTTTTGGACGTTTGTGCATGTGTGCATTTTCACAACTGTGTATAGAAACTGTATGCAATCGAGGTAGGGAACCAGGCTTCAGCGTCTTTGTTGTGTACAAATGTATGTGCCTCGATCAGGTTTTGCCTTTGGTCGCTGACAGACTGGTACACGTTGCAAATCATACTTCAACACACTGTGAAACCTTTTGCCATACTGTGCACTGACCATAACAGTTTGTATTTGCTTGTGCCAAGAAATTACCATAAATGAAATAAACGTACAGTTAACCTCAGGATTTTTGGAATTTGATTTGACAGATTTTTTTCGGGGGGGGGCCTCAAAATGTCCCCCGTCATGGTTGAAAGCTACACAGAATCTTGACGTTTTGTACTTGGATATGGGTATTCATTTGTCAAGTGTGGAGAAAAATCAATTCAAAATAATTAACTTTATGTTACATTTTTGCAAATAATGCTTCTACCGTATCTGCACCCTTATTTCAATTGTAAATAAACAAAATAATTGATTCACCAATATCAATACTTCCAACACCCAAAAGTGGCAGTGAACAACAAAATAATACACCTTACTTTGGTTTTTGCTTAAATGAAATACAAAATGGTAAATAATACCTCAAGCTGTAACTTAAACAAGGTTTTAATTCAAGAATATCAAAGACTGTCCAGACCAAGGCTGTCAGAGATAAGGAACATCACCTCGCTGAGGAAAAACAAGTCCTTTTTTTAGCAAAAACGTTAACAATAAAACAAAAACCTTACTTGGTCTTGCAGCTGGAAATGTTCCGAGACCCTGTTTGTGAAATCAAGAACTCTGAAGAAAAACTGAAAAGCTTGTTTTCCCCGTCACTTGAAGTGTTACGTTTAATAATCAACACCCTAAGAACACCCTTGTTTGTGTGGGGTACATGTACATGTAGTACACCCTTTAAGTGAGCATTTTTAATACATTTTGGAGGATAGAGGGGGAAAAAAGCATTATCAATCCACAGATCTTTTTGCTTTTGTACAATTGCTTCAACAATCTCTTCAATACCTTAAAAAATATAATTCGTTGTTTGTAGGTCAAAAGTTATTTATTTTTAAAAGTTTACTTGGGTTCCATGACTGATTCCTCAAGTTATTCAGACCTATAATTAACTCTTACTACATTTTCAAATTCCTCTGGACTACACTGTGATTATTATCAAAAGCTGACTACATAGCGACATTTGTCACCAAGAAGTTTAATAATGCACACATGATCTACTCATCAATCACAAAACCGTGTTCTCTAAATGCAGTGATTCCATTTCCAACTCTAAAGTACAATCAATTTGTGTTGGTTATCTAACGTGATCCTGGGGATATGTTTATCGTTAAGCTAGAGACGACACAGAAATCTACATCTACTAGAAATGTTAGTGTTTTTGATATTGCAGGGAAATGTTTCCTATCCATTATACCTGCATTCGTTTCCAAAACCAATGAATTAAAAAACAAGGTTTCTCAGCTTTCATATTTGCACCAAACATGGCAAGACATTTTGTTTCACCAAACAACTAATTGTGGCCACAAACGATCACATGAGCCCCAAACACATCTACATTTCAATCCACTATATAGTTATAATACTGTAATTTATTTCGTTGATCGTCATATTTCTCCTGTCTTTGTAGCCCCAAATTAAAACATCACCATTTTGAATCTACTTCTATCCTCGACAGCCATAATTTTATTTTTTTTTCTAGGAAACCTTGCCTGTGAAACCTTTCTTCTGCTTCGGGTAAAATCAGGATTAGTCAAACTTTGCAACATTGTACTCTTTGGACAGAAGTTACCTTGAAAATCCTTTGTCCGTGTCCTTAGAAGTAGCATATTTCATTACAGCCTGAAATTCTGACTATCTTCTACCACTCCAAGCAGCACATAAATACAAACATGTACAGGTTGACATCCATTGGCCTATACATTCGCTAATGCTACAGTAAGAAAATAAAATTTGGACTTGTTAAAACTCGGGACACACTATCGTTACATTCCAATAAGTAACAAGTAATCCTTACTGCATGCCCAAGAATTGAGTTTTACATGTACTTTAAAGACATGAACATTGCACCTATGCATATTTGCCACTTTCATTGCTTTTGCGTACGAATTGCAATGGCACACAACAATAATCATTACCGATGTTGCTATTTCAAAATTAAAAATCAATTCAACGTCAGCAGCGGTAATTAAATGAGGCAACAGTACCTGCAATAACTTATTTCAAATAACTACTTTGTGCCGTGATATTATACAGCTCTTAAAATTAAATGTGGAGGCTTCCATAAAACAAGATCGGTGTGCGATAAAAAATCATTAACAAATTCTTTGTACAATTTTGTCTTCTCTTGGTCATTAAATAAAAAGAAGTATTAATGCAAAACATTCACAGAACTAAAAAATCAGTGAATTGTGCAGAAAGACCAGTGTTGTCATTACAGTGGTTAAATACACCCACAGTTCTACGTAATACATGCTAAACTAATAGAAAAATTCTAGAGGCATCACAGGAACAGGGGCATTGTAATAGGAAAAATCATGGAAATGTACGCTGAAGGAACGTTTTGTGCCACGTTTTCTCCAGAAATAATACAGACTTGAGCTCTTGGCTGCCAAATCCTCTTGTAAAACAACTGTTCCCCTCCTAAAATCTGCCAACCATTGTTTGCACCTTGTCACCCCTAGGTCAAGTTGAAGGCGTGTAAAGGTGTCTCAGGCAGCCATCAACGGACCCATAGTTAAACGAGGAACAAAACCAGAAGATTGCAAGAGTTGATCTGTGTGGGAGGGAAGAAACTGGAAACCTGGGGAAAACCCCTCACGGCAAAGGAAAGATTCAGCAAACACCTACATATACTGGTAACTTGGGCCGGGAATAAAACCAGAGCTACACATGAATATGCTGACCCCTTCAGAAATCGTTAGGTTACCATGAACCATTTTCAAGGTAATTTCAGCACATGGAGAAAGATTAGTTAGCCAGCAAAATTACCCTTAGAAACATCCTTTGTGTGGTTATCAATGAAAATCTGATTACCTCACCAACTGTTGACAGCAGGTGCTGTTAGATGTTGATCGAGACACCCACGAAGAGGCCTGTGACCTATACTCCCCTTGTGCTGGTGGTGTACATTTACATGAAGCTTTAAAAAAACCTCTGACAAATCCCTTGCAGAGTAAGTTCAACAAGCCCTGGGTAAACATCCTTGGAGCATCCTCTAGGGATCCGTATCACCACAAAAATGGCCTGACTTTGATCGGAATTAAAGGGATCAGATGTTCATAGTGGTGAGAGGCGAGCGCTTTTCAGACAAACCACCTGTGCGCTGGCTATCATCCAATTAAGTAGTACTAATGTAGGTGGTTGCAATTAATCATCCAAGGTCATGATGCTTGAACACTTTCTGTGACCTGTTTCCTCCCCATGTTTGCTTCTTTCAATTTTAACATTTTGGTAAAAAACTGCTCACAGCACAGGCTATTGCTTAACCTGATTCCCCCCCCCCCGAGATCCACAGAATAATTCAGTGCTGTCTAGATCTATGATATGCTAGCATCAGAGAATCCGCAGAAACAAGTGCTCAGTTAAACTTGTACATGGCAAGCCAATTTGCATAAAAATACTCATATATATATAGATCACAACAGAAACCGCCATTTTGTATTCTCCTTAGTATTTTCACATTTCCTAGTTTATATGTACACGTACGACTACATGCCCCCGCAATGAAATTTCACTGATTGTACAACAACACACATTATTTACACTGCATTTCTGTGATCGTCAACTGTGTGCATATTCAGGTACACGATCGTCCATGAGTAAATTTTGACGATACCAGAACAGTAACCACAACATCCAATACACAAACATTCACGACATTTAACAGGTCAAATTATTCTGGCTTTCTTCTTTTCCTTTCTTTTTACAATTGCCGAAATCTGTGTGATGGAGGGAAGATTCCTCTGCACAACTCTGCAGAAGGCGCAAAGCCGAGGCTTATTGAAAACGCTAGAACTGGAGCCGACCAACCACAGATGAGAAGCACTGGCAACAAACAAGACAACCCTTACTCTGAGACAATGGAGGTGACTCTACTAGTTTGAAATGGAATGGATGGGTATTTCATCATGGAAATCATTTTGTACCACCACGTCGTGGACTCCATCTTTGCCTCCAAACGTTCTGATCTCATACTGACTTTGACCAGTGCTGTCCTTCTCAATCAATGCTACAATCATGACAATAAAGAAAACAATAAACAATAAACAAACAAATGAAAAATGAAAAGACTGATGAGAGCTCTGACAGGTGGCCAACTCTCAGTCGATAGGACAGACCACATCCGACACAATCTCCCTCCATCCGCACAGAATTTCATCAGTGAAAGACTTGATTTTTTCCCCCTTCCATAACTGTACATTCATAATTACCAACAGGCCTAAGTCTACAGTTAACAATCAAGGTACGGTACATGTGCACGCGTATACACTCACAGGGCAAGCTACAACTTTGTGCAAAGGATTCATCCCTTGCGAAATAAGTCTACGGTGAAAGTACTACTTTTGTGTGGAGCTAAGACAGAACTAAAACTAATTACAGAAACCTCTCTGGATTTACACGTATTCATCATTGGTCTGCTAAACTGCATGTAACCTAAACCCACACAGCTTCTATTGATGCACTCTGATTTATCCTAGAACATGTAGAAAAACCCAACTGCAGTCATGTGCAAAGCTTGCTGAATGCAACCGAATTTGATGACATGTGATGCTTACCGAATCCAAGAGAATCTTACAATGGTAATATGTACGGCCTGTTACCGGGGGAACATGTAAATCCAGCAGAATCTGAGTAACAGCGAAAGCCTGCTGAACCCAACACCCAAGCCTGCTGAATCTGTCACACTCACTGGATCAAACAAAATCCAAGCAGAACAAAATGAGCTGAATCCAACAGAATCTAATAGAATTCTCAGCTTGTTGACACTGTAAGAATCCAACATGTGAAGCCTAACAAGTTAGACTGAATCTTAAAAAGTATAGACAGCTGAATCCAACAAAATCCTACAAAATTTAGCCAGCTGAATCTTGAAGAATAAGACAAGTGACACCTGCTGAAAAACTGAATCCACAACTTCCAAAGAGTAGGAATCAAATGAAATCCCTTAACGGAATCTCACAACAGTGTACAACTTGCTTAATCCAACGAATCCCACAACAGAGTGCAGCTTGCTGAATCCAGCAGACTCCCACAATAGTGTATAGCTTGCTGATTCCAACAGAATCCCAAAAATATGCAGCTTGCTGAATACAACAGAATCCTGCAAATATGCACTACATGCTGACCCCAAGAAATCCTATAACACCATGCAGCTTGCTGAAACCAAGTTTCTCACAATAGTGTACAGCTGGCTTCATCCGATAGTATCCCTAAAAATTGTGATCTTGCTGAATCCAGAAAAACCCAGCAACACAAAGAAGTGTGAAGCCCACTAAATGAAGGCAATCCCATAAAAGTGAACTTTGACCCAAACCAAATCCAACAGATTCCACCCAGTTCACATGCAACAAATGTTGACCCACCAGGATCGGTAAACTTTGTTGTCAATCCAATCCAAGCAATCCATGTGATTAACTCGCCGTTTTGCTGATCAGTTTCATTTGTGAGGCTTAGGCATAGTTCTCTCTTTTCGAGGTCCATGTACTGTACCACACTTTGAGCATGTTCAGCATGTTTGACGACCGACTACAGGAAAAAACGTACCAGTTATCACCTGTGCAGTTGAAAGATGGCCTTTCTGGTGCAAAAGATTGATTTATTAAGTAGTCGAATTCTGTTATATCAACAACAGGTACGAGTGATACTGTTTGACATCCGGGAAAACAAACACAAAAACCAGTCAATACCCTGCATGATACCCCCTTACACTGACCCTGCAAACATTTCTCAAAATGTCTCCTCCATTGAAACATGCCTTCAGAAATCAGTTTCTCAACAGGACATACAGGTATGTACATGTATCAGTGGTGAACCCAGTCATTCAAAGCACTTGTTCTCAGACTACTGACCGAGAGAGAGACTGAGAGAAAACTATCGTACCCACACCCTTATAAATTTCTTTTTTTTAACGTCAGATATTGAGCCCTTTAGAAGTTCAAGACCGATGTTAAGAACACGTGAATAAATCTTTATGTGAATGAATCTTTACGTGAATGAATCTTTATGAGATGTTGAGACACAATGTAAAGAATTTCTGGAACAGAAATATTTTTATGACCAATGGCTGGCTCACGGTATGGCCTTACTTGCACATCGTCCTTGGTTACCAGAACCCCTAACATGACTAAATTCTGGTTGATTTACACTAGAAAACTAGGTCACCACATAGAGAATATTTTGGTCAACGTTTTCTTTTTCACAGAATGACTCAGTTTTCACTGGTTACCTAAACTGACATCAAATTATTATATACAATTCACTGGACTCTTATTTTTACATAGAGACAAGTTGCAGGTTATCAATGTACAGCACTTTTACTTGTGTTTAAAGGAAATTGTTGTAGGGGTTATGGTACCTCTATGCTCTACGGGTTAAACTACGATTCTGAATTTGGCAACATTTTCAGTTGGGCAGACCTTGGACAAGGCTGCCAGTTGACAACAGACCTTTTGATTGGATTGGACAAGCCTGAAGTAGACCAAGTGCAAACATCCAATCAACTGCATCCTCACACTTTGAGCTGGGTGGCCAAGCGGCGAGAGAGCTTGGATCTGATTGAGCCGGCCAGGAGTGGGTTGAAAGCATACAGCCAATCGAAGACGTCCTTGTCGCCGATGGTTTGCAAGAGGAAGCCACGATACTTTGTGATGACTGAGAACGTGTTTGGAGTCTGCGTACAAGTGAAAACAAAACGCGGCCTTGAATATTTACACATTGGAAAAACTCACATGAAAAGCTGGAAAATGTTCTAACACCAACAAATGAAACTTATAAATTTTTCACACCTTGCCAAAGCAGAATGAACCCAGTTCAGCATTTGAAAACAGAGATTTGGTCTAAATATTGGATTTTTGCCCTTCCCAGCATGTATTTTTAACACTGTATACTCAGTGTATGCCCCCGAAGGCTTATGAAAATAACCACAAGCATACTTGGGTGGGACTCAAACCCACGACCTCCTAGTTACTAGTGCAGATGTCTTAACCACTCGACCACCGAACTTGCCGGTGTCGGCTGGCTGGTTCGAATCAGATGTAGCAGAGGGTACCGCTCTCTTTGAAATAGAAATTAGGTCATTCAAAAACAAAGTACCCGTGTGAATTGGGACCTCGTACCGGTAAGTGAATGCCGCTGCTCCTGAATGACCTTGTATGCCCTTCATTTTGGGCATGCGCTGTTGGAACATCAAACTGGCTCTTTTTGCATGGTTCAACGCAACCCTTCCCCCTTGGGATTTTGGGTTTATTTCCTCCGACCTACCCTCAGCATAGCCTGCTGGTCTTCGCTGTACTCTATCTGTGCCGTGGCAAGGTTGATCAAGCTTCTCTCAATGGGGTCTTTGTCGCTGTCGTAGATGAAGACGTACGGGCGGCGGACGACCACGTAGCGCATCACCCAGCCTGCTGTCTTCTCCTCGAGGAAGTTCAGGTAGCCTCTCCTTGACACAACAGGACTGAAAATAAAGCACAGCAAATATGCATTGTCAAGACATCCTTCAGTGTGAAAACCCTCTCCAAGCAACAACTTACACACGCACAGGGGACATTTGTTTTCCAACTCTGAAACCTTCCAATCTCCCTGAACACAAGAGAATGGCAGGACTTTCTGAAACTTGGCAAGTAACCAGAGTGTAATGCATGTATGTGCATGTACTCACGGAAAACGGGAACCTGGAATTTATTTATTCAGTAAAAAGCATAACTACAAACTTTCAAAGACTGTTCAATCACTGAGTACCTTGTTACCTTTTTTCAGTTTTATCCTGCAACACAGTACTTTTTTAAAAGGAGTAATAATATACATTTCCAACTAATCAGTTGCAAATAAAACGTAACTTGTTTTGCAACCAGATAACTGGGTAACTGGCTATTCAGTCAGTGGGCTGACCTTAATAAAGAAGATTTTCGCTTTCAAAAAAGCAAGCTCCAGTGGCAAAGTCCGACAAGCAACTTTATGGGTCCTAACATGAGGTTGGGGCACAGTTTGTAACGTTGTCAATTGTTACATAAGTTCTGTAAAAATGAACAGTTATTTCCCTGCCTGTGGATTCCAAATTAACATTGTTATACATCTTGCAAGGCTGAATGCAGAGGTGTGTGTTATTTTTACAGAGTACAGTAAATGACCTACTCTACAGGTCATGACAGGTGGTAAAAGTTACCCATGTAACAAGGACACCTTCACTAACTGTGCCCCAACCTCATGGAATGACTCACATACCACATACACTGACTCATCATTTGAACAGTGTTTTTATAACAAACTTCTCAACAACCTTGTAGTTTATATTTATTTATCTATATTTTGATGTACAGCACCTGGGAGCAGCTTGATGGATAGGGCACTTTATAAATGTCAATTATTCTTATCAAAACGTCACATTTTACAACACTCAAGGGTGTGCCCATGAAGAACATTTGCTGAACACAGAGACAAGGTTCAAGTACAACACACGATTCACTCACAAAAACCTGTTGGATTTTGTGCGTACCAGAAAAATGGAGGATTGACGTCAGCCGAAGGTGATTAAGTACTCCAGTGCAAACTGGTGAACTGAGAAATACATTGGACTAACAAGTATTTTCCTTGATCCAACCACTCAACCTTATTTTGCAAAAAAAATCGAAATTTTAAAGCAAAGTTGATAATTCCTAACTGCCCTTAAACAAACAGTGTTGTTATTGTTTGTTGACAATACCTGACACGGATTTCTTCCACTTCTGGCACAAACATCCCCTTGCTTCCTTTCTTCAACTTGCCGGCATCTCCCGCGGTGGCCGCCGCCGCCTCCTGTCCCTGTATCCCCGGCAGATCGGTGGGCACCTGTAGCTTGCGGGTCCCGGGGCCCAGTAGTTGCAGGTCCTGCATGGAGCTGGAGGAGGGCATGGGCTCGTCCGGGGTTGTAACCTCTTGACCCTGGCTGCTGGTCACCCCAGCAGTGCCGGTGGCGGCTGCGGTGGATGCGTTGGCCTCGTTGCGGTCATCAGGTGTCTGCAAGGTGACAGTGGGTGGCTCAGAAGTCTGGATTTGGGGTCAAAGGGTGGGGCAGGGTGGGGTGGCGCAGGTTAGGGTTGGATGGTGTTAGAAAAGCACACAGCAACAAGTATGTTAGTGTGTTAGTCATGTTAGTGAAATGTGCAGTAATACAACAAGTTTCAATGTTTTTGATCATCATCTTTAAATTCAAAACTTTGAAAACTTAAAGATATGACTATTAACCATCCTTTTCATGAGTAATTGCACATTCCATCAATTGAGGCTTTTGGAGGTAATGTGGTGTACAGTCACAAAAAAAAGCCTTTTTTCAGTCCTGCAACATTTATTGTCCATATCCCATTCCCAACATACTTTACATTTAAGTGCTTACAGTATACAAGTTTGACCACTTGCCGCCGGGGATTCTGGTTTCGGCCACGTGTTCTTTATATGCATAGCCAAGGTCTCCGAAATCGGACAAAGGGAACTGGGCCTTGTAACAAAAGATCGTACTCAAACCAAAAGACCAGGTTGCTGTGAATAACCAAAATCTTTTCACTGTCAATAGTGGAGACAATCCAGCCTTGTTTTGAAACAGTATACATGTACCATGGTTTGGGGCATTCAGTGCGGGCGGATTACCACCTGTGACAAAGGCGCTCCACCACTGCAGTGATGTGCCATACAGCACCACTGCACGTAAATTTGGCCCCTATTGAAAAGAGGTCAGCAGCGCACTGTGCCAGGTTCGTGAGCAAAAGAAAATTACATGACACAGCACAATCTGGGCTCTTTTTACAAGGCGGCAAGCCTGGCTGATATACTCAAGCATCAATAAATGTTATCTGTCAGATGAGAGTAGAACCAGACAGTCCTTCGTGTGGGTGTAAGTGTCCAGTAAATGAAGATAGGAATTTTTAAAGAATTTGAAAACAGAAAAAAAAAATGAAAATTATCCCATCCCAGCATCATCAACATTCATAAATGTCCCCGGCGTGAAGTGGTTAACAGGATTTCGATCTGGTCCATGGAGCCCAGTGACTTGTACTTTGTTAATATTAGTTATCACATGAGCGTGACTAGAGCACAGAATAATGCAGTACTTCTGTGTCCCGTATATCAGGAGGCCAAAGGCTGAGTGGTATACACAGATGCACTACAACTGTGTTCCATAAGCATGAGCGGGATAACAAAATTATCTTCAGCAAACTTCATGCACAGTAAAGAGGTTGTAAGGGCCTACGTGTATGTGCGCACAAGCACCACCTTTGAATTTATAGTAAATTTTAAAGTTGTCTGTTAGCTTTTAGCGTAAAAATAGCGTAATGCATGGAGTTAGAACAGCACATTAGGAGGGGTTTGACAGGGAACGTGCAATAAGGTTGTATGTCACACTGTTTGTTGCCAAGGATCGACCAATCAGAACTGAGAAGTCAAGTTTGCCTGGAGGTAACAAAGGAAACTAATATATTATGAAGCTCAACACAGTGGAATGAATGTTAAATAGAATGAGGTTTATGAAGCAATGGACACCATCATTAATCTGTTCTACATGAAGATATGTGTTTTATGTATAAGGAAATGGGACTATTGGTATACGGAGAATGCAGCTTTCTTCTCAGTTTGACTAAACTATACTATTTACAAAATGACAAGGCACTCTCTGGACCAGTCCTTTCACAACTGACTTTTTTCTTCCTACATGTACATGTAGAAAAGACTAGCAATGGTTGCTGAATTTTGAAGGATGCAGAAGGCTTCGCGTTAAAAACGCCTGCAGTGTTGTGTCCAATGGCTAAAATGGGGTAGCACTTTACAGACTAACTGGACAAACGTAACGACTGCCTGAGCTTTCGTAACAAGAACTACTTCATCGGATGCAGTGTCGAGGGTAATCTGGAACACGGACAAGAACTGTGTTTAACCACAAGTATTCTAGCTGCTTATAAATACTACTATGGAGAGGCACCCCTGTGGAGTTTTTCATCTGGTCTCGTGCAGGCAACCGTTGCACATATGAAGATCGTAAAGACAAAAAGAAATTGGTCGCAATTGCTTAGCGTGTAGCGCACCAAACGCACATCACTCTGTATACATGTACATGCGCATACAGTGAGCTCACATCAAAGGACTGATGTAACGTTAACACCATGCCGTCTGTTATCCCCGTAAAGAGCCAATATAGTTTGAACAAAAAAAAGGACTGCTTTCTTAGTTCCTTCCAAGCAGAGTAGCATGCCCTTCTGGACAAACAGGACAGCAAAATACACCGACGACTGTCGGAAGGGCTCACCTTAAATGGGGGCGGAGACAGCACCGGGGGCTGGTTGCGCATCATCAGTTTGACACAGCGGTCCAGCAGCTCATAGTCCCGGTCCGTGCTGTCGTTGGAAAGGGTGCTGTCTAGCGAGGTGTCTGTCTCTGACTTGGGCAGGCCGTCGCCCCGTGTGTTCACCAGCTCCTGCTGGATCTTATCCCTCAGCAGGAGGTTATGACGCGCCTTCTCAACCTAGACAATTTGATGAACAAAAACACATCAACAAATCAGAACAGATTGGTCTCATACTTTTTTACAATTGTCAGTTGTCCAAGAGATATGAGGCAACGTTCCTGCACTTGTAGGAAACCAAAATAATCAAAATCCATGACCTAGTAAACCAAACTGCAGATCTAAGCTGTACACCTGTAAACTGTTTACATTTTGACAAGTAAAAAAATAAGCTTGCCGTTGTCAAACAATAAATTGGACAAAGTTTGAAATTTAAATTCAGTTGGTTCTCATAAAATTACACAACTTTTTGTGGACCTTAGTCATTTTAAATATTTGTTTAAACCTTTCCAGGCCTGAAAATTGACAACAAATTCCATGACTTTTCCAGTTCTTTTCATCCCCCAGGCTCAAGGAGCCTTATGAATTACACTGCAGTTTCATGATGAGCTCACTGATACTGCAGATCCCTCTACTTGTGATACCCGTATCTTTCTAGGCATGTACTGCCTCAAGCTGTTAGAGAGTGTGGATTGGTGGATGGGGTTCCAAATTCTTCATCAAAGGCTTAGGGGTTCAAATCCACCTGCTGGCCATATGCTGTAGCCTTGGGCAAGCCATTTCACCCCCTACTCAGCCTATTGCCTCCCTCATCCCAGGAGTACAAAGGAATAAAACACACACGGCATGCATGGCAGCATCATGACAAAGATTTACACAGAAATTTTATTTGGCTACGGCTTGACATTCCGCACGACTCTATGGGTAACAGCTACAGCCACTATACCCATAGCTTGTGTGTAATTTCAAGCCGCAGCTAAGTAAGTCAGATGCAGCCTCAGAATGCTCTACCTCTTCCAGTCGGCTGAGTTTCTCCAGTTCCCACTGATGGTCCAGCAGCAGCGAGTCGGCCCGCGGGCGCCAGCCTTGTAGGTTCTCCTCCCCTCGGACATAGGTGCCCGAGGTGTCAATCACCCTGCGCAGGCGACGTTGTGTGCCTGGTTTGGGGAGGGGGGAGGGAGAAGGTAACAAAGTTAACAAAAGCGATATCATCAATTTCCGGAAGTATGCAGGGCAGTTTTGTGAATTCTAACTATCAAAGAGGTACATGTCCTGGCAAATTTCACCAGAAAATTCCTCAAACCACCGACACTAGACGAGAGCCATAAACCTTCGAGGGACGCAGAATCCAGTGAGCTTAAACAAGGGGTTGAGCTGCCAAAACTCAGAGTAGATTGTGAAGGATTTAAGGTATCCGATGGAAAAAGAATTACTGTCCCTATAATAAATTAAGGTTTCTCGATGAAAGCGAAGGGCCTGCTGTGTGCAATGTTTCCTATTCTTGACTGTAAGCTGATGCACAGTGATGCAATTCAACTGCATCCAGTCAAAGAATTCTAAATGTCACAAAGTCCTTTGGTAATGCTTTTTATCAAAAACAAAGATAGTTATAGTGCAGTTCTAGGAAAGAGTCCAGTCATTAATGACAGGTAAAGAATACAGATTCAAATGGATTTTCACATCAAATTTTGCTTTCACAGAAACATTTGCAATGTACATGTAAGTACCTTCAAAGTAATAATTTAGCTATACATATGCACATGTAGGAGTCATTTTGAAGAAAACTTGCATTAGGTAATTTGTTTAAAGTTCTAGAATTTTAGTCTGGTTTCACAAGTGAAGTCTCAAGTTTGTCAAGACACAAGTATTGTAAGACACAACTACATGTACATGTATGAGGCAAGACAGAGTGTTAAGGTGAACTACATTCAAGCAAGATTGAGGCTTCTCCTTAAAAGTGTGAATGAATGCAAGCAGGGAAAATAGACAATACAGAGAGAGGCCATGCCCCATTTTGACATCTGAGATGATGGCAGTTGAAACAGGATTTTGTTAGACATGTATTTCTTGATTTGGGAATCTTAAGGAATCCATCTTGTTATTTTGTTTGTTCTGTGAAATTATCGGAGGGGGCGGGGCTAATTTAATTGAAATGTTACTTGAGAACAACCTCAACAAGACCTTTTGTAATTCAGATGCAGTTCAGTAGAAATTCTGCTATTTTACAAAAACTGCATGAAACAATCCATAGACATTCCACAATAACCACACAAATTCTTCACTATGGCAAATTGTTTTGCTAGTTAGTTATCATGCAGACGTGGACATTTAATTCCTGTCCCTCCAAGATGCCACAAGACAAGATCTGTCTATTCTACGAGTAAAAACTAGACAAGACATTCACCAACAAAGAAACACTACTCGACACAGGGAAATAAAAAGACTATTCTAGCTGCCTACCTCCTACAAACTGACTGTCACAGGTCAACAATGTTCTGAACACTGTAATGAATATCAACACATAACAATCACATCAAGAACTCTCTGCTGTATCTGAACCAGTAACCCCTGTCACTGGTTCCCCCATGCATGTTATCTGAACCATACAGGTATGCCTGTGCACGGGACTTGCTTCAACCCGCTTAATATCCGGCTGTGTTGGATCGTCCTGCAGTTGCATATGCAGGCATGCAACTTGGACTTTGACAAAAAAACCAGGAATTCCAATCTTAAACAAGACTTTGTGTTCTTCAGTTTTCAAAATGGCATGAGTGTGAGGTGAAAAATGAGGAAATCGACTGATCAGAGGAAAAATTGTAAACCTCTGAGTTTTGAGTGAGAGGGAGGGAGAGAACAGGATTTTTTTTATCAGTGAAAGAATCCTGAAAGCCACCCCACCCCCAAAAGGCACCAACACCATATGGTGTCCAATTCTTCACAAATAAAAGAAGAAAACAGGGGCAGCATGTCTCAGACGGAGTGGGGGACAACTTGCTGCCCCCCTACCCATATCCCCATCGGATATGCCACTGCTATCTTGGTTGGGACTGGCAGACACAAACGGCGAAGAAAAAAAGGCTGGCAGCCGCTGGTGGCTTCTGCCACAACTGACTCGTTGAGATGAAGGGTTTTTCAAAGAAAACTTCAAAGCAGAGTGTTTGCAAAGGGTGATGTCAATCAGTGGGGGACAGGGTATTTGTACCCTCCACTTTTTTCTGACCCTGCATAAAAATGTAGGGGAGTAGGCCTACATTTAATTCACATACATAGTTCAGATTAGCTGTTTATATACACTGTATGCCACATCTTTCCTCTTATGGGAGAAACAGTGAGAAATGACAAACAAAATGGTTCCAGACTTAAATAAACCGCCTCATATTGCACCACAGAGCATCTAGAAACCAACATTTTCCAAGGAGCTTCGGTGGGCCGCAGACCCTACTGTGTAGAGCCTTGTGCTCAAATAAGCTCATGTCCCCCCTCCCCTTTTGAAAAGAGAATGGCATCAATTAGTGTTTGGCTTTTGGAATGAAGACCATTTATGATGAAAGCGAGTGCACTTTCTCTGTGCATGTTAACATTGCATCCATGGACAGATCAAAGGAGCAATGTCTTCAAAAAGGACCAGTCAACTGTCACATCCATGTAAATGTTGCGAAGGAAAGAATCGCTGGATAGACCATTATGACTTGAATTCCCTTATATGTACCGGTAAAGGCTATATTCTGATAGAACCTGTGTCCATGGAAATCAATACAAAATTTGAATGTTTTCAATCAACCTCAATGTTACAGTGGAACCCTGCTATAACGAACACGATGGGGTCCATGCTAAACATTCGGTAAAGCGGTTGTTTGGTTTTGCGAATTTAACTGCCGAATGTTTTGTTGCCATGTTGAATAACGTCCTGTCTTGTCTATTTGAAGTGCACCCTCTTGTGATACTATGGCTCGCTGTTTTCGTGATATTTTGCTGTTGCTTTCAAGTTCAAGGTTTCTAGAAATGTATCTGTTAATTATTTTTGTTTTTTATTGAATCTTGAGTCACAAAATTGGTATCAAGTTTATCCTAAAAGTCGTGAAGCTACCGCTCAGGATCGATCTCTGATGCATGCTGTAGTGAGTCTGGATTGATTTGCGTATCAGCGGCGCCCTCTTTAGGCTACATTGTATTGTTAGTGCAATGCCACAGTGCACGTATGTGCGGTTTTCTTCCGCACCCGATCATGCGGAGTCGCAAAACCAGTATCCATTCAATACTCTTGACAACTAGTGGCTTTCCCTTCTAATCCTTAGAGAAATAATGGCTACTAGTCACTTTCCAACATAATTGCAATATAACGGCAACTGAATAGTGTTTGGTAGGTTCAGAGCACAAATTATTGGGAGCCAAGGACGATGTTCGGTACAAGTGTGTAAAGGCTGGTTCATACTTCAGGCGATAAATTTCACGACAGATTTGCAGCGAAATTTTGCTGCAGTTGAAATGTGTTCAACTTTTACAAATTTTCAATGCGAATATTTGATCTGATGTCACAAATTTGTGTTTGCTTTCGCGCGAAGTACATGTACATGTATGAACCGGCCGTAAGTGTTAGTGAACACAAAAGGCAAAATAGATATTGGTAGAAGTGAGATTTGGAACCTCTCATGCAACTGGTTTACAAGAACAGATGCTGGTATCTGATCACTCAAGGAATGGGCATCTGAGCTTGAGCAATTTGTTTCCTTTAAAAGATAGCATACAAAACCTTACAAAATCAATTCTGAGCTGAACTCTATGGCTTGGGGACCAAGGACCTGTTACTGAGACCAATGCAAAGGTACAGTAGGTGTACTAAAGTGCATAAATGACAGAAAAAATTGTGTGCATCAATGCTGTAGACTTAATCTGGTCCATGCAACCATACAAATATCTAGTGCGAGTTCAGTTGAAGGACATTGTTTGACTGTGATTGATTCCAGATGTGACCTGAACATTTTTCACTACAGGTTATGGTGAAATGATCCTTATACAGTAAGTGCCACAGTTTTGGAGTTCCAGTAAATCTTTCCTTACCAATACCAACATGACCAATGTGCAATACGGGTGATTCAAAATAGTCAGATAGTGCGCCACCAAGAGTTTGCAGAGCGTTGACCAATCACAATGTGCGAAATCTGTCGACCCTTTCCAAACACGCATTGGGTAGACAGATTTCGCGCATTGTGATTGGTCAATGCGTTGCAAACTCTTGGTGGTGCCCTACTGTGAATCACCCGTATTGCAATTTGTCCCAAGTTGAAGTGCATCTTCACCGCCACAGAAGAGCCAGGCTAGTGGGAAGCTCTTCAACCTGGCTTTAATTTGCATGCACCCGGCGCACTCGCACAGACAGTACATTCATACCATTGATCTCTATGTTTACTTCTTTTTGAAAAAGGCATCCTATCGAAAGTACAATTAACAAGCTCATGTACACTTTCATTGTGAACCATCCTGAAAGACCATCGTTACTGTATGTAAAACCGTGCCCTCCATTTCTACTGCTCCAAGAGAATACGGTTCGATTCATATGTCCAAGAGCCCAACCATCCAGTATTTCAGAGGAGTTGCTGACTAAAACAGTCAACACTTTGGCCTTGAACTTCTTCCTAACTGACGCCACTGTACAGTCAAACATCTATGTGAAACCTCACAACAGATTGGCAAATACATGTAGTAACCACAGATGCTATCGGTACCAAACTTTACAGGCTAACCTTAAATTTTCCACAGTTCCTTCTGATAATAAAAATCCAACAACACTCCCTTTCTTCTACATATACATCACACAAGATAAAACCGGACCTCAACAACAAACAACTGAACTAGTGGCTGTACATGCAACAACACTAGAATGGTACTACATACTGTCTCAACACACACAAAAAAAGTACCACCGCTATAGACTACCACAACTCCTTCATAATGGACGTAGATTACACATGTGCCTATGTGTATAAGGATGTGTACTGGGGTATCTGTTTGGGGATCTGGTACACAGCATGCTACACATATGGTATACCAACTATTGGGTAAATTGATAGGGAGTCAAAAGTTGGAAGAAAGTATCAGCAAAACAAGTTTGTGAGTGTGAACACACTTATATTTACTGCAGCGTTTGGACAAGTTTTTGTGAAAATACTGTGTTCAGTCAAGGACACCGTACCCATACAGTTGGCCATTATTTTTTCCATTGTGACAAAAATCATTTATGACAGAAACGTTGTACATTATCAATGCTGAACCCATGTGCGTGAACCATGTGAACTCTACAACATTGACAATTATTCTCAAGTCACTGAAATCATTTTGGACATGCCATATACGTATCAACTTAAAGGAAGCGATCAATGACATTTTACAGAGTGATCAAAGCCATGCAGAGAAACAATCTCGGTTCATGGGAAACAGACAAAAAAAAAAGAAATTAGCCAAATAAATCAGTAAAAGAAAAATGTGTGTGACACTGCTGTCGTGCACATGACAAATCCATCTGCAAACGTTTTGGACATGATCATACCTAATGCTGCTTCAATAATCACAGATTTAAAGCAGAGAGATACAAGAGAGAAATAAAGGAAAAATCCCTTCTTATCAAAGCGGCGTGACAAAAATACGCACTGCTCTCAACTAGGTTTCCTCAAAAAAGTTATAATACAGACTGAAAGAGGAAAAGAACATTAGAAGCAACAATGTGACTGATAAAACACGAACACAGACAGAGAGAATCAATCGGGTTTTATTTCGTTACGTAAGCCTTGTTTATCTTTTTCTCCAACTTTTGACTCCCTAAGATGACCCTGTGTCTGCCGGCAAGCTGTGTCCGCTCGCGACCGCCCATCTCCACCGAGGATGTCTGATACAGGCTGCTCGACTGTCGGGCAAACTTACACTGGGCAAATGTTCACGGGTGAGCCTCTACAAACATGTGTGTATGTACATGTCCAGTCCATGGGGATGTACATGTGTGATATGTCATTGAATTGATGCCAAACCTCATTAAAAAGTGGGGGTACCCATATTTGGTTGTGCCTGTCATAAACCCAAATCGATTCTGACGTCACAACCTTGAAGTTGAACAGAACCAAAGGTCACAGCTGCGCACGGCTAAAAATTCCTTGAACTGCTTACTTACGTGCCAATTACATGTATACCGTAAAAACCAAACAATAATTCATCTAAGCTGCTGAACTGGGGATCTTAAACATCGATCTGAGGTTATGCCAGCATCTTGACATTTGCTTAAACAAAAGCCATGACATTCAGCATGTTCAGGCACACTTCTGAGTCCCTCCATGTGCAGACTGCCCAATGGACATGCCCTCCCCGACCAGCCTGTACCCACACCCCCTGCTGTGGGGTCACGAGCAGACGAACTACCGGACGATGATGTCTTACCACTAGTCTGGGGGGTGTTGGCCCCAGGTGAAGTCGATTCCAGGAGGTCTCTCAGGTCATATTGACTGAAAGATAGCCCTGCTGGATCGAGCCACAGGAATGCAAATGAGTTAGACATACCAAACAAAAATGAGGGGAGGAAAAAGAGCAAACAGAGCAAAAAATGAGAGACGTAGAGCAACTCGGGAATGAGCAGAAAAGAGCAGCAAAGCTAATGAAACACCACTCATGAGGAGAATCATTAAGTAAGGTTGGTGAAAAAAGGTCAATAAATGAAATTAAGATATGAATGCAAAGGAGCAAGTGTGACATACATGTACATGTTGGTGGAGACAACAGAGGTGACGGTAATTCCATGAGTAACAGACAGACATATCGGATGAGATTTTCACAATACACATGTATCCTATTGTCATGATTGTGTTGATACAAGTATTAACTTTAAGAGGACCTAAACTCTAGTGCTATTTCTTTCTCAGAGGTATCTCTCTGTCACAGAGATTTCTTTCAAAATTGTTACACTGCAAGGATCAGGTGAAGCAACAGATACCGGTATGTGTTGCCATGGTGACAGACCGACTCATTTCCAACCTTCCTTTTTGGGGTATGATGTGGAATCAAAACTCACTGAAGGTGGATGTTTACCAGCATCACTGCCTACACAACAGTGCCGGACATGATAAATTTCTTTGGAAATACACAAGCAAAATTCGAAACCCAGGATGACATTTTCACGGAATCGCCCAACATCAAAGCTTCACTCGGGTACTTCACAAGTACATGTACACGCATGCTCTTCCAAATGCTTGATAAGTCCTTACAAGCTGTCACAAATACTGTACATGTAGCATGGCCAAAAGTATTGAAAAGTGATTTGTGACAACTCTGATAACCACTGCGCTTCTAAAGTGCGTGTGAAGTATCAGACTGCAACACCCAGGCACAGGTCTTCAATGGGATGCGATCAGTTCTCGTCACAGAATACTGACCGACAGCCATTCTCATCAAAAATGGGCGAAGCGATGCTCGTTACTTTGCCTTCCACATAATGGCCCTCGCATCTCTCAGACTGGCCACTGTTGCACTCTCTGGAAAGTACATGTACATATATTGTGAGCCTACTCCCTTGCAAACTCCCACAATGGAAAGCCTACTTGAAAGTACCATACATGTACGTACACTGACGTACCGGTATATACCAGTACATGTATGTGAACTTGCAAACAATTTAATTTTCTGCAGCTTTGCTGTTGGGGCATATTATTAGATAAACTCTAGAGCCGTATTTGAAAGATGTACCAGTGCATGGTTGTCCATAAACATCATGTGAAATGATAGGTCACTGGAAGTTAATGTGCATGTGCATGTAGCCTGCATCAGGATTTTCTGAATAACTGCTCCGTAAGTCCTTAGAATTTTGATGTCTTTTGGGAGGAATTCACATACATGTAAATGTAAAAGTTGAATGGGAACGACAAATGAGAACGGTTGAACCCTGAACTAGCCAGGCCTTTTCGGACCATCTCGCGTTGCTAATAGCATCCATCAGAAGCGCTGGAGACAGGAAGCACTATTAAATCATGCCAGTCAAACTTTGACATCATGCCTAATGAGACAACCGATTGGCTAGAAAGCACTTTCTGAAAACCGCAGTTGAGGGCCCACGGCACTCTTTGGTTCTTTACTGAATGCTGCGTGAATGGACCTTTAGGGTTGTTGCAAACCCATTTCACAACAGACGGACAAATGATACACGTGCACACACACAGGAAGGAGGAGGGACAGACAGACTGACTGACAGAAGGGGTCAGACATGAAGACAAACGTCAGTGGAAATTCCCAGTGATAGGATTATATACAAGAAATCACAGTTTTGCATAGATAGAATAGCTTGAAGGTAGACAGTTTCAAGAGAAAGAAGATATAACAGGCGCTGTACATGTACGACAAAAGTTGGCACCAGGAACAAAGGAAAAAGCTTCAGCAGGGAAATGAGACAGGGAACACTTTGAAAGTACAGCCAACAATTAAATAACTATACATTGTCAAGTGGCAAATGAACCAGTGCTCCAAAACAACAAAATTGAACACTTGTGCATAAATATATTTTAAAAGTTTTGAAATTAAAAAAAAAAACATTGCATTGTGCATCAACTAAAATTGTTTCTGATTAATGTTAACAAATGAAGCCTGACACACTGTGCAAAGATTACAAACTGTTCTCAACTCCTGCGGATAAAAATGCACTGAGTTCGGAAGTTATTTACAAGGAGAGGCTTCCAAATTCACTTAAACTTCTCCTTGGTACATGAATGTACAAATGAAAGTTGGAAAAAGACGAGGTGTTTGCATGCAATCAAGATTTTCTGGAGTACTCTAATGCACGCATCTCTCTTTTTCTTTCTTGGACAAAAGTGAAAGGATCTGTACAATAAATTCGTGCCAAAAAGAGAATGCACAGCCAGAAAAAAAACAATCCACTTGTAGCCATGTAAGAACACAAAGTGAAATGAATGAAATTATAACTTCACATCCATGTCAATACATAGGCACATGTCTAATCTACTTGGCTGATTTCAAACTAGCAACCGAAGCATGGGCTGAATTTGGGAAATGTGTCGATAATTACCGGAAACAAAAGAACTAAAAATGCCGGGGCATGAAACTCTAGAATCTGAGTGTCCAGCCTTCATTTTTGATTTGCTTGCTCAAATCTCTGGAACTTTTTCACTTCACAGGCATCTTAGGGAATCTTGTGACATACAGTGTAACGTAGAACATGATGCACTTTAACCAGCTGTGCAATACCAGCATGGGACCGGTAACAACAGTGAGAAGATTTCTGGTGTTTGGTACGATCTACAACAAAAATGTTTATTTCTGCTTTGATCTTTTTACAGATGCTTTCAGTAACAATTTCGACATGGAAGTTTTGCCATTTTCTCTCTCGACTTGCGAGGAAACGTACGCACCACTGTCATCAAATTTTCGTGAAGGCCTGCATCACAACAACACTAATATAACGAGTCCAATTATATTTCTTGGTTGCCGTTAACGCCAGACTAAAATAGCCAGGATAACTCTTGGTCAACTTCAAACACCCTATCCTCCCAGACATTTAGTACTTAAATAATGACGACCTTACCTGGGCTGAGTGCTTCTGCAGACCGACGTAGCGACAGTTCGTACACACCAGTCACCCGGCTGTGAAGATCAAAACAGCAATACGTTAAGGGAAAACTGCAATCAGAAATATGTGTCTTTGCTTTCTAACAAAATGAACATATCGCTTGTGCACAAATCCATGCACGTCCCTAGCATGGGTGGAAATATATTGTATCAGCTGAAGACCTTTTTGAATAATTGGTTACCATTTGTATGGACAGCCAAAGTTTTGGAGAAAGTTCACTCTCTGTAACAGATTTGTCTCAAAATGCACATTTGCCACGTTAGTGTTGACATGAAATGTGCATATGCATTTTCATTCAGTATTTAGAGGTACTATTTATTATATGCTACTTTGGCAGTTACGTAAGATCTTTGTTCTTTGAAAACACTTTGATGAGAATAAATCCTTCTGGTTTAGTACTGACAGCCGGCTGTAGTTTACAGTGAACCAACTACGGGTAAGCAAAAACTATGACTACAACACAGCAGGAGAAAGGTCGGCTGTTCATTTCAAAGAGAAGATGTGCTAACATCTGGGCAAACATGGAGATACCTATCGCCGTGTCGCACTGGTTACAGTATGTGTCAAATTACGCAAGGAGCCGAAGATCATGTACTTAACATAGGGGCCATCTGATCTACAGGGCTGCTGTTCTAAGCACAGAAACTTTGCTAAAAGGAAATAACTGCTTCCTCAGACCTTGATCCTGGCCAAAATGTCACGCATTCTACATTGCTCATAACTGGTCCACAGCTTTTTTTTGCTCAAGCATACACTGGCCTAGTAGCAGTTTTTGCTACACAACTCCATGATATTAAATTAAGTCTTGCTCTCTCGGGGTCAGGAACAAAGAGCATTCAGTATTATCCTTACCTGTCTGAGGCTTTGTAGTAGCTGCTACCGAACAGGGTGCGTAGGGAGCGGGCGGGGCTGATGCGAGCGTCGCGCTCGTACATCTGAAGGCAGATGTCTTTGGTGATGCAGGCCGACTGGGTGCAATTGTCAAGCTTGGGGAATGGAGCCAAAGATAACGCTTGTTTAAAACTTCACCCTTTAGGTCTTTAACACAGAATGTTTAGCATCAATCATTCATCTGCAGATTATAGAGCAGTACATGTAAGTCAAATACATTCATGACCGAGAGCCAAGTTCTCACTGATCCATTCACCGTAATGTCAGCCAATATTTTTGCTGTTTGCCAGAGGTGCACCCAAACATTAAATGCGCATGCAGAAGTTCATTTATATACACTGCTTTGCCTCATTATTTAGTTGGTCAACTTCCAACACAGGGAGCTCATATACATGTACATGTAAAGTGACCACATCTCATACATATTCATGATCAAGGGCCAAATTTTTACACAGCCCATTCACGATCACATGTCAGTCGCTGTATTTGCTGTTTACTAAGCGTGCACGTGAGGAAAAGGAATTTGGATGTCACTTGTGCACAATGTACTATGGCCGCCATAGTACTGTGTGCACAAGTGACTTCCAAATTCCTTTTCTATGGCATAGAATGCTCAAATGAAAACTGGAGTTTGTGCTACGGGCAAAATATTGTGACACTGCTAACCATATGGTTCATTTGAGTTACAATTCTTCTCACGTTGACTGTGAGCCAAAGGTAAGGAAAACGCCGACAAAGTAGAACTTTAAAATAGCAAGTTGCAGTCTATATTTGAAGATGGCAATTAAGGTAGACATTGATAGACTTGAGGAGAGCTGAAGACAACGTAAAAGAGGAAACAAAGAGAGAACTCAAAGAAAATAACAAAAAGTCTTGCCGATACCATGTGTCTACTTACCTCCAGGTAAGCAGAGAGCGTAAGGTAGACCCTCTCACCGTAGGGAGTCACTCTGTTTAGCAACACCGAGTTGTGGAGGGAGGAGTCCCATGCGGCTTCAAAACGGAAACAAGTCCTATACAAAACATATCAAGACAATGGGTGTGTTAAAGCAAAATGATCCTCCTTTTATTCATCGTTTGTAACACCCATACAAGTGACAATCACTATGCACATACAGCATGAGTATTCATCTCATTTTGCTTGCAAAGACATGTAGTTTATTTAACTTAACCACTTCCTGCCGGGGGCTCCGGAATCGGAAACGTATGCTTTATATGCGTGGCCAGGGTCTCCGAACTCGGACAAGGAAACAGGGCCCTGTAACAACAGACCGTACTCCGAACAAAAGACCAGGCTGCTGGGCATTATCGACATTTTTCACTCTCAAAAGTGATGATAATCCAGCCTTGTTTTGAAACCGTATACCTGGGTTTGGGGCATTTATAGCAAGCGGATTACCACCGGGGACAAAAGCGCTCCACCACCGCGGCGATGAGCCACACAGCACCGCTGCACGCTAATCTGGCCCCTATTGAAAAGGGGTTAGCAGTGCACTGAGCCAGGTTCGTGAACAAAAGAAAGTTACATGACACTGCACAATCTGGGCTCTTTTTACAAGGCTACAGCCTGGCTGAAATACTCAGGCGTCAATGAAGGTCACAAGTCAACTTAGAGCAGTGCCTAAAGATTACTTCGTGCGGCTAGACACGTCCGTTAAATGAAATGATGAATTTTTGAAGAATTTTGAAAATGAAAAAAATGATAATTATGCCGGCCCAGCATCATCAACATTGAAAAATGCCATGGCATGAAGTAGTTAAGCATTCCTCCTATGGAAATCCAAATCAGAGCCAAGACCTTTAACTACTTCGTGGGATTTCCTGTACCCGTAACAGGGGGGACATTTCGACAAGACATGGTGAATTCTGCAAGCAATACCAGGCGACACCTGTGCTCATCCCCACGCACGAGTGTTTCCTATTGAGTTTGTTCATACACTGAGACTTGAACTAGCCTGTGCAGGTTGAGTGCATATGTCGAGCATTCAGGTGGTTGTGGACAACAGCTGGGCATTGTTAAATATACTGCTCAGCAGTGCAGTAGTCCAGACCATCACAAGACCTGATACAAGACCATGCACAAGACCATCACAAGACCAGTCACACTTGCGCTAACGGGGTGAACAATGACAAAGGAATGCTTTTGCTGCAGTTCATTTAAACAGCTAGTGACTTGAATTCAGAAAGGTCTTTGGTTGGTCTTGTGCTGGTCTTGTGAAGGTCTTAAAGTGGTCTCGACTACAATACGGCTGCTCAGGGATAATGTCTTGGAGTTTCCAAACAAGCAATAAAGCGGATGATATGCTGCAAATCCTTGAAAAAATGATTAGCGAGTGTCAGCACTTGATTGAGAAAAACCCTGTAATGTGCTGTAGTTGTGGCATTTGGTGCTTTAAGTAGTTAAGGGTTTTCCAACTGAAAGTACATGTAATACAGCGTTCAGGGCACGTTCATTGTGGAACAATACTCTCCCCAAGTGGTCACGTCGAGAAGACCAATCTTCCAGCAACTGGCTGGAGTTGCCAGCAATGCCTACCTGTCATCTCCTGGCTGTTGTATGTACATCGCGGGCAGCAGGTTGAGCGACAGAACCGACAGCTCATGGTCTGGCTCTGTCACCTCTAGGGTTGTCCGGATACGGCCTAGACAATATCAACAAGCATGATCAATTACAATCAAGCCAATTAATGAATCTGAACTCTCTGCTTCATTATCATAAACATGATACATAGGATACAACCTTGCAGACATGATTTTCAGTCACATGATTTTTTGACGCTCAGCATTCACGTGTATCCGTGCATATTCTTGTAAATTGAACTTTCAAAGTCTCTCAACATTCTGGCATACATGAAACTGCCAATAGAAATAATACACTGATTCGAAAATGCATGTGCCTCCAGGGACGTGGTACGCTTCCTAAAATGTCTGCCTGTCATGCTACATTACGTGAATAACCTCTGACGAAGGTTCAAACGAGATCTTTATGGTACACATTGATTTGGATACACAGGACTTTCAAGGGGCACATGCTATGAATAACATTTCTAATCCCTTTTGGGTTAGAAACAGATTCAGAATGTTCAAAATAAGTCAGAATGCCCACGCCCTTCTGGACAACTGAGGGCGCTGCACCATAGCTGGGACGTCATTCAGGGAAGACACTATTCGGTTTATATGTTTTTCTGTTAAAACTGGAAATAAAACATTTACTCACAGATATCAATTTGAGAAATGGATGCATGATGGCTCACTGCCGTGTACACTTACACATATAGTGAGTAACTTCAAAGTTACAACAGCAACATGTCCAGCAGTTTTTGTGCATGAATCAATGTAACATTTAGGTTTTCTGCCCAGAATGACGTCACATATTTTTGCATGAATATGCAAAATTTGCACCAGCATAAAAATACAAAAGCACCAAATTACCCTTTATAACAACAAAAACCTGTAAATGCAGTTAATTGAAATACAAAGGTGCCAGAAATTTTTCAGGTGGGGGGGTGTCAGGCCGGAGATGTTTTGAATGTCTCATTTTTGTGGACCACACCTGTTGCCAATAAACATGTACTTCACCCCATACAAGGTCATTGTGACAGAAATGCACTGGTCAGTCAGGTACTCCACTATCGAGACACAGACAGTGACCGTGACAGCAAACAATCCCCGAGCGTTCCTTACCGACTACCAACTCCCTGACGTCTCTCCAGAGGAGTTCGTTGGTGGACTCGTGGATGACGGTGATGGCCATGCGCCGCTGGATCCCCTGGTGTAGGAGGTACACCCCGCTGCACGGCAACTCGTCGCTGTGGTCGACAACCGCTGGCAAGTACCTAAGAATTTACAATGTACAGGAATTTTGAATACGGGTGATTCACAAAACAGTGCGCCACCAAGAGGTTGCCATGGAGAGACCATTTTCCAACTTTACGATCGACAAATATGATGGTATTTATCTGTGGATGTTTAGGAGGGTTTTTGAGGGTCATTGGACCAGCATTATGCCAGCTCACGAGAAACCACCATCTTAACTAAGTAAAATTGATATTCAAAATGAATAAAAGGTCTTTTAACCCCCCCCAACAAATCGGGAACAATTCAAATTTTTCTGTGCACTCACTCTCCAGATGGTGCCAATTCACAGATCTCGAAGAACACAAGCAGGTCGTGGCGTGAGTGGAGATGACTGGTACTCGGCGTGCTGACAAGGCCAAGCTTAGGGGATGGAACTAGTCGGTAAACAGCAACCACAGTTTACAAGTTAAACTCTACATTTTTCTTGCATCAAACTACATGTAACTGTTGTATGATCAACATGGACAAAAGAGCAGTACTTTCCTGGAACTCAATTTCTACTCACTCAGATCATGGAAAATTGAGTTAATGAGTAAAATCAGTAAAGACTCAATATCCGCTTCATCACAGGATTGCTCTTTGAAAAAAATGATGGTGCCAAACACCAAGAGAACATTGCACAGTGGAAAATCAGCTTTTTTTTTAACAGGCTTACCTGGTCTGGCAAGAGGAAGGCTGGCAGGGAAGTTCCGCTTCAATGGTCGCAATCTGCCACAAAAGAAACAAAATATTTTACATTTTAACAAATTGGAATATTTAACAATGCTAGTTAAAAACTGAAACACGGTCTACTAGACTGAACAGATCTGAGAATTTGACGGTGTACTTGCATGGAAGAAACACTGGTCTGTGTATGCACCAAACCTGTCCTAAACGTGTAATTTTTTTTCCTAGGAAGGTTAGGGGTAATTATCATACATGGGCATGGTTAACTGCAAGCTCGATCAATTTAGTGGACACTGATAAACTTAAGTGCTTAGGTAAATGTCGGGCTTTACTTTCCTAAAATATCCTGTAACCAACTATTGACTTGTTACTGTTTCACAGGGAAACTTCCTTTGTGGATACCCTAAGAAACATAAGTACTGGCCTGCAACATGGCAGCCATGCAAATCCTCTATAAGCCTCAAAGGGAACTTGTCACATCCGGTTGCACAATAAATACGTGCAGTTGGAAATAAATTTTCAAAGACTTTTCAGAATCAGATTAAGGACGGTGTATACCTGGTTGTTTCCTGGCTCTGGTGGTGCAGCGGGTGGGCCTGGTAATGGCCAAAGACCTCAAAGACGATGGGCGAGGTGCGGACATAGTCAAGAAAGGCCTTGGTCACCGTCACTGAAATCTGAGAGACGGGAATAGGTGGGCACAGAGAGGTCAATTTGATGCACACCAAACACTAAGATTTCATATTTAAATTTATCTTAAAGCACTTTATGACGTTTATTAGGATCTGCTTTTGTAACTGGTTTACAACATGAAGAACAAAAGGTTTGAACTGAAGACAATATTTTTCCATTTTACTTTTTTGGGGGATAGGAAACAAAAGGTGGATTTCTCAGAGCTTCAAAAACTTTGTATCAAACATGTAACTGTTGTAAATGTCACATAAATACACAGGAAATGTTGGGTATTTTCGAATAAATTAAAAGAGGTGCTAAAATACAAAAAGAAAATTCAGTAAGCATCTACAACCATTGCTTTATGCACACAAGCAGCGCAGTACAAAATGACTACACAATCAGTGTTGTAGTCGAGCCCATTAAGAGTCCTTTCATGAGACCTGTCACAGGTAAACAGGGTGAATGGGCAAAGGAATGCTTTATTAGAGTTCAAGTGACTACCTGTAGCTAAGCTTGTGACTTTGCTTTATTGAAACAGTATGCTTGTGACCAACTTGCAGGGACCTTTGATAGCATCGACTACAACATTAGATCTAATCATTCTACGTTTGTCAACTCAAAACAGGAAATCGAGGCCTGTGTCCAAATAAAATATACAAAAAGGCCGACTTTTGGGATTTCATTCGAAGACTACAGTCATTTGCAAAAGTTTAGGACCACCCATAGAAAATGCATTAACCTGAAGGAAAACCGAACTCAAACCAATCAATCATGGTAACTTATGTTTATTTTCAATGTGTAACCTTAGTACCTTGGTTGAACATTTTTGACTACATTTCCATGATTTGACATGTTAACAGTCTAATATTCAGTGTGCCCTCCTTTATTTCTGAGTGCTTAGACTGGCTTTTTTCACCCATGCTGCCTTGTAGACAAAATGTCATACAAGACCTGCCTTTGCAAAAAATTTCATTTAAATGGGTATACAGCACTACACTAATGTTATGCACCACTGTAAAATCATGTTAAGTAATCAGTCAATGAGACAATGTAATGCAGGCCCAGTGACAGAAATACATAGAAAATTCAAGGTGGTCTTAAACTTTTGCAAATGACTGTACAATTCCCTTGCCAGGGTAAAATGAAGAAAATTGGTGCACTACAACATTTCGCGACAAACTGATTCAAAATCAGAACTGACTCTATTCACAAATGGGCACAGACTTGTCGCAACCCACAGCGGAAAGAGTTGGTGAAGAGTCTATCTACTTTTAGTGATGCAAATTTTTAAAAATGGAAGAACTCAAATAATGGTAATGTATAATGAATCAAATTATGCATTTAACGTTAATACAAAAACAACAAAAGCAATGTAAATGTTAGAAAAACTTTCCAATTGCAACTATAAATGCAAATGGAACTATATCATGAATTCAGTGCGAGAAAGGATATAGAGACCATGGCTGAATCCTTGAAATGGTAAACAGAAAACCCTCATAGCAAACACAAACTGTATACAATTTTTCTTCTTTGTTTCCTTGTCTCTAAAAACTAACTCCTTGGCATTTTGGTTAGGAATTTTCTGACTCCTCCAAAAAATCCTCTATTCTACATTCTTCAAGCTTCTTGAACATATGGACATTGAAAACCTGAGTCATGTCACAGGGGCTTGGCTCAACGATTCTGCATCATCAATAGCCGTGCCAAATGTGGATGAACTGAGGGCAGATGTAAGGTGAATAAACCTCTCTGAATATTAATTCCGGGCTTCTCTGAAAACTGGGTTTATACAAGATTGACAGCACAGCATCACGAGCGAAAAGGTGCTGTCCTGTGCTTTTATGTTTTAGCCTGTAGTTGTAACACAAATCAGTGGAAATTTCTGGACGGTGTGGCATCATATACCCAATCATGCCAATAGACAGTTCCAATGGGGGGGGGTTCAGGTTGGCATAGTGGTTCTTTCCTCACCTTCCACCTCTGCAGTCCGTGTTTGAGTCCCGGCTCAGTCCACACGTGGATTGGGTTTTCAGTCCCTACCTGATTCCGTGGGTTTTACCCAGATTCTATTCCTCTGGGGTTTTCCTCCCACCTTAAACACTGTAACTGCTTCTCAATGCCTCCTCGCTGCAGGTTTCTTCAAGCTTATGAGCTACATGTACAGTGCCCAAGGCACTTTTGGTGTCATTACCTAAGGTGCCCAAGGTGTCATTACCAGAACTAATTAAGAAAAACAATCTATTTCTTCCCTGCATTCCCTTTCAAAATGAGGGTGACCGTGTCTATTTTTCACTTGAGTTCTTAGCCTAAATTCCCCAAGGTGTGGGTAAAATTGTACTGAAATCTAGAGGATTCAGCCTCGTAAGGATTATGGAGGAACATTCCACGTGTTCCATTGGTGGTTGCTATGACGGAATTCTGTTACAGACTAAATCATGGCATTGATACCATCACAGAAAGAAAACATTAATGGGATAAAAATGAAACATAATGAAAACCATAAATCTTTTCAACACAAAATCTTCGTCTCTGCCACAGCTTCAGCGATCTTTTTTTGGTTTCAACCCCCCCCCCGTCAATAACAAATATGTACCAACTTACATTCTGCACAAAGTAAAAACCCAGGGGGGCTCCGCCCCCCTGAACCTTGTTCTGCACGGGTTGAGTGACAAAGGCCTCGCGCCCATGAAGCAGGCTGCGGAGTTGAAAAGGAAACGAAAAGAAAACAAGAACCAAAAAATAGCGAAAAAAGCCGTGCAGGAACACAACGCAGTCATAAACTTGCTTCTTCTTTGATCTCTTTAAAAATAATAGTTCCTTGGTTTTGCTTAACAAGCCACTGTGAAGCAAGCACGATGACAGGGTGTCCAAATGTCCAAAGGAAAAAAAATCAAAGGAAAAGAGGTGTATGGTGAAAATAGTATATTTGAATCTGCGTGTGGTCGGGGCAGGTAAAACTTTGAATTCCTTGTGGGTGGGTGAAAGAGTGCTTTATTGCATAAAACATCTTATTCGTAATTTCCAATTATCAAGTACAACTTTGTCAATAATCACTTTTTTTGGTTTGTACCAGTAAATAAAACAATGAAACCATTTTGATGGATGCACAAATCCAGGTGCCTTAGCCCCCATCCCCACCCACAATGCCATGTCCCCTGCCACACACAGACACAATCAGGCACACACAAGAGAAACGGCACACAAAGTGGTTTCTTGCAGGCGACAACTTATTGTTTTCCGTGGCCGGACACGTATTGCACGTACAACCAGCGGGGGAAAAACCCACTTACGTTCTGGACATGGTAAAAGCCCAGTGGTGGGCCTTTGCCCGTGTTCTTCAATGGTTCCGTAGAGAATGCCTCATCGTGTCGATGGAGGAAGCTAAGCGGTGTGGGGGAAGGGAGTCAGATGCAACAATGGTGCCAAGTGTTCCAGTATTTAGTACCACTGACTTTTTAAAATTTTATAGTTGGAAATCTCCTTCCACAAAGAGCTACATTTACATGTAATTTAGAATGACACATGAAATTGATTTCATGCAAGGGCAGAGCTTGAAATCCCCCCTCCCAAAAGAGGAGCCTTTATATTTTTTTCTTTTTAATAATGTGACAGGAAAATTCATCTCCCTTCTTTAAAAAACATAAAGAACTCCAAAAGTCCCTAAACCCTTGATTTCATAAAAATGACTGCAAAATAAAATCTCTTGCTGGACTTCCACTGGGACGGTACACCACAATATACACTTTGGCCAAATTGCATGAGGTCCACTTTGGAGAATTTTGCGCCCACCTGTCACCAGATTTCTAATCTGACAATGATTTCAATCTAGCGCTACGCTTCATTCGAAAGGTGCGGTAAGTCACTTCTGTTAACACATTCTCCCTGGATTTGAGGCCCAATTGTTGAATTTTAAGCTTTCAAACTAGTTTGGAGAAAACACTTTTTAATGACAAGCCAGAGAATCCACGAGCTGCAATTTAAATAGATCAAGTTTCTTGAAAGTACTTAAAGTGGGTATCATAACGCATTACCAATCAAAAGTCAGAAGGCGAGTTTCAAGAAGTCAATCAAACTGTATTTTTGCACGTGCTCCACATGAAAAGAAATTTTGGTCTTTCGCTCATTGGAAACAAAATCTCGGATCTCTACGAGAAGAAGAGCTTTGATAGGGTGTGGAGCATTTTCAGAAATGAGAAAGCAATATGGACAAATCAATGGAAAACAATTTCCCAAAATTGCAACTCCCTTCAAGTTTTGCAGAGCAAGCTTTGAAAAAAAATTTACAGTTGCCACAGCTATGCACCACAGAAAAGTTGTTCTCCTTCATCCTGAGCTTCTCTCTACTTCTATGAAAAATTGCAAAGCTGTATCTGAAAGCGACCATGTGATTTTGAGAATCCTTAGTTCACATACAAATATAATCCTCACAGAACTAGCTTAAAAGCTCATGAAATGAACCACTTGTCCGTCCCAGATAACCTTCCGAGCCAGTAAGTACAGCACAACTTACTTAAATTGACAGAATATGTCAGAGTATTCGGAGGATATCCCCGAAGCTTGTAGCACGGTGACGCGGAACGTGAACGTCAACCCCAGCTTGAGGGAATCATTCTCGGGAACGTCTAGTGAAGTTGATATGGACGTCATGCTCTCCGTGGTGCTCATGGCCTCAATGTCCTGCTTCTCAATGATATCTGAAGAGTTGTCAGCAAAACATGACTCAAGAGATCCTACTCATTTCCATATCACAAACCTTTCACAGACTGCATATGTTGGGGGGGGTAATGAGCCATTAGTAAGATTAATTTGAATAAAATCTGGTACACTGAGTTATCTGAGTGCACATAAACATAACAATTTGATTTCCCCACACTGAAGACACTGTTGCTATACCTCATGATTCGGGGCAAGCTTTTGCATAATGACCACCATCTCTGGAATGGACTGGTTCCTTTGTGCCTTTCCTATCCAATGAAACCAGTGTATTGGTGCAAGGCATCTCTCATGTACATGAAACTAAGCAAAAGCTTGCCCCAAGTCACAATAGGAACAGTGTCTTTAGTATGGAAATTCAATTTATGTCTACTTGAATTCTAAAAACTCAATGTACCAGATTTTATTCAACTTAACACGCAACAGACTTATTATAAAGGGGTATGTACATATATGTCACAGAACCAAAAGAGAAGTAAACAATTTTCTGAAGCTTTTATGAAAATTGGACTTGCCGCAAAAGCTCTCTTTTTCCAAGACAGGCACTGTCAGCAAAAAACGAAATTAGTACTCCCACCGACATGAGCTCAATGCACGGGCCAACAACATAGATGACTGTGTGAGCACTAATACTCACAACAAAACCCTTTGTCAGGCTGAATTGAAACTTCACGGAAAAACTCAATGTCTCACTTGTATAGTTTTGGGTATCAAAAAGATCGTTAACGGTCCAGCCAAAATTGTGTGGGATCTATCCTTTGGCCCCCCAAAAGTCTTTCATCTCTGGTCAGCACGATTTCAAGCATGCACGTAAGTCTTTTTTTCTCTGCGAGAGCTGCAACAGTGCCCTCTATTGCTGCACTGTCTCAAGATTTTTGCAGGTAGATCAATCTTTTACTCGGGGTGATAGATCCTGACGAGATTGATGTTGAACAATGATAGCACACTATAGACAAGAAGTTTTTTGTAGTCAGATTATAATCATAATAAGGCTGGTCTAGTTCCAAGACTCGACAACGTGTGTCTGAAATTTTCTGTACAATCTAACTCTGGAGAAAAAAAAAAGTCACGTCATCGCATCGATTCCGGAACATCAGTCTGACCTGAGACAAATGTTTTTTGGAGGGGGGCCTTGCCAACCAAATCCCCCCAATCTGTATGATGTTCCCTCAAACCTTGCCCTTTTCAATTCTTAAATCTCCTTCCACAAGACCAACCATTTGATAAATTCATCTCACCGAGGTCGGAGTTCTCTCGCTGTCCCTCTACAATCCTGACCTCGTCCTCTGAGATCACTGACTGGCTCAGATTAGTTGGGCTACGTTTGAACTGCAAGTACAAATATTTTTCGGATGTCAAATTCACTGAAATCGCTTGAGGAAATATTAAAACACTGTAAAATTAAGAACCCAAACATGGCCGCTTGTGATACCTTTTGGCAGAAAGGAAAAAAGGCAAGTCATCTTAAATCTAAAAAGAATGAGTGGGAGATCATGCATCAATTTCTTTTCCTCTGGTATTCCTGCAATGCACTTTGTAAAGCCTTCAGGCATTTTCCTATGATGTCTTGACTTCTATGTCAATATTGATATCAATTCTATTGAAACTGCCACTCTCACACAAATGTCCATTTTTTCCAGACAGATGGGTCAAAATAACAACTTTTCCCAATAATACATGCTCTATGCACATTGGACAACACGTGTGATGGACTGAACAAAAAATGACCATAGCAACAACCCTTGCCGGAGTGAACTGAAACCTCTAGATGTACATGTACAACTCAATAATGTTTTATCAATAATGCTACGGTATCAAATATGAACAAGACTGGTCATAACTAATAACCACTGGTCACTGTTAATGACCACTGGTCATTACCCATCCCCCCCCCCAGGTAAGAGATGGCTGAAAACTTTTCAGGTTAACCGGGTACGGAGACTCACCTTTCGCTGGAAATACTCGTCATCATCAAAGGCTATCTTGGCCGTCCCAGACTGGCGCACGCCTGATCCATAGTCTGGCGCCTCTTCGTCGGGTGCAACGTGCTGCACAGCGATGCGCAGGTAGCCCTGCACATCTCCCTTCTCATTGACGATAGCCACACGGTGGACCAAGGGAACCGGGTACAAGAGGTTGCTCAGGTACACAAAAGCTCTGTCAACAGAAACAACCATGTTAATCATTAGCAGGAACCTAAGCCTCAAAATAGTACTAGCCTGGCATACAAATGACAGTAAAAAGTGCTCTGGGCTACCTAAACTTGGTTCCTTGGTTGCCTGGTGGGCTAGTGAAAAATTCAGATTTAAACCTACCTGTTAAAATTTAGATCAAAATATATAATAACTTTGGTGATAATGACTACACTATCACAAAGGCTTAGTAGCTGTGGATGTATTTTTGTGTTTTCAAAAAAGTGATACTCGCGCGATAGGGCGATAACCAACTGCAAACGCCACGAGCAGAGTAGACTGGTGAGTTGTGGTACATGTATATAGCATAGCACATGGTACGGTGAGGCACCGCACGTGCACCTTCCGTATTCTCGTTCACATCATTTATCAATTTTTCTAATCTTAACTGGCCACAGCTACCATAGTTGTACTGGCCATCGTAGGAGTCCTTGAAAGCGTTTGATACAAAGTCTACACAAAGCAGCGTGCAAACAGCGCCCTCTTTTGAGTGAAAAAAAAAGGTTTTCCCCATTCACCGCACATGTTCGAAGGTCCAAAAGCAAGCAAAATGTGGTGATTTTTGCCAAACGTAAGTAACCCAAATGAGGGTCAACATGATGGATCAATGAGGATCAACACAACATGACCCCCAAGCCCTGTGGGTCCAAGATAGTAACAGCTCTTCCAATGAAGAGCAGGCTGAATCTCACGGCAGTGACTCTGGCAGCTCCGCTGAAGAAACTCTCTAGATGATTTTGATCCTGACTCGGTAACCAGCGACTCAAGCGACTTTTAACTAACATACATGTCTCTCTATTTATTTATACCGTCAGCCTTTAATTTTCTGAAGTGTAGAATTCTCCATAAATAAGCTGATTACAAATTTTGGGGGTTTCTTAATTTTTTATATATGGGCTAGAAAAATTCTGAACGGGCTAGTAAAATATCCAGTTAACGAGCCCAGTTGGCTAGCCAGGAAAAAAAAGTTAGCGCAAGGCCTGACGATGATAACCCACGAACAGCCTTAACTATAACAGTCATAAACCCCTTCATGGCGGGATTATTTTGACCGCGCCTGCTGGGCCGTGGTATGCCCTGAATGGAGGGCTTTATCCAGCAGCAGGCCCCATTGAACCAGCAGCTGCATGGTGAATAGACTGTATGTGTGGTATGCACTAATCCTCACACAACGGTACAGTAGTAGCAGTTCCCAGAGCGAAGGGGTTAATATCCTAAGGCCTAAAAGTTGTGCATTTATCTTACAGAGTTTAATCAACAATGTAAAAGAAGTGAGCTGTCTGTCTTGTGATGTCTCTCAGCTTGAAGACCAAAACTCAAGACACAAAAAGGGCAAGGTTTACGGAAAAAGCAACTGGATTTCTACCATGAAACAAAGCATGGACAGGTTAGCAGCGCCCTCAAGCAGCTATGCAACGAGAGGATAAACTGCATGATCTCTGCACATCTGAAACAGTCGTTCCGAGGTTAAGCTCCAAACATACACTGCTGAATGATTATGACTTCTCTCACCTTCCAACCAGTCGGAACCACGGGAACCTATCGTAGAAGGGGTCCCGGCAGGTCACAGCACTGTTCTCAAAGCCCAGTGATTCGGGTGTTGTGGGCGTGGCATCGGCGGCATTGTCGTACATCTCGCGCATCAATTCAAGGCGTTTCCTGATGAAGAGATCATAAGAAGCACATACAGCACACCATCAAGAAAACACTCTGAACGCCACTTTGTCCACACAGTTTTATCCACAATGTTCACTCTGGTTGTGAGCTTGGTGTTTACTGGATTGACAAGTCCCACACTCTATCACCTATTATAAGTGAAAGCCTCCATACTGCTCCAAGATAACACATGCACTGCCTCAACATCATGACAGGAATTGCCAGAGGATAATGAAGGATTAAGGCAGTGAGAACCCCTCAAAGGAGCATATTCAAGACATACTGGAGGATTTTGGAGGATTGAGGATGAATGCAGTTTTTATACATGGATAATCAAAAGGATTTTGAAGGATTGAAGATGGTGCCCAGCAAAACGGCCCTGGGGGGGATAGGGTTAACAAACCTGAGCTTTTCCAGGGACCAGTAGTGGACGGCACCATTCTTCTTGTCCGTAACCTCCACAGCCACCACGGTGCGAGGGAAGGGACGCTCCAAGATGTCGGCATTGTCCGCGCTGGACAGGAGGTCGGGCGACAGCGGGGAGTAGATGGTGTCCGTCAGCAAGACAAACTGGAATTCCACCTGGGGAACACCAGAAACATAAGACAGCAGATTATGGCTCAGTCTGGTGGGGTTTTTTGTGTCTGAATACTGACTTTGTCTTTGACACTGAAATTGATTGTAGGGCTTTATTTCAAACTATATGAAAATACATGTAAGCATGCTCTCGCCTTTGGGGCTATCCACCTCCAGCAGAAACACCCCGTCATCAGTTGAAAAGAGCCATATTGGTGGGGAGTGTTTATTTTGTTAGTAGCGATGCGACCATAACACAGGCATTTCATAGTCGTTCTTGAACCAGCAAAGCTCAGTTTTGACCAAAGGAGCCTCTGTTCCTAAAAACAGCGCCCTCTCTTGGTCCAGCCTGAGAGGCACAGCATACACCTCTAAGCTCTTCCGGCAGACGATGGCTTCTCATTCCAAAGTCAGGACATGAACATGTGTCTAAACTTATATATATGTATTTTTAAAAATCTGTTATATTTGTGTGTTCTGCCGTCTCAGGATTAATATATCATCGAAGAAGACTTAGCAACACTCTGTTATAGGATCAACATGGCCATGTACAGTACATACATGTAGTTATTTACAAAATATCCTGTTGAGAAATTACAAGTTCTGTCATGTGAAGGGACCTCAAGTACTATATACATGTACATACCTTTTTCTTGAGTTCCACGCTTATAGCATTGGCCTCCTTTAGGAAGATAGCATTGCCCCATAGATCATCCTGAATACAGAAAATTACAGGAAAGTATTGGGGATTTCAATCAACCACTGAATACAGGAATTATGTTTAGCGGGAACTGGTCCCAAGTGTGGGTTATATTCAACAAAACAACACCTCAGCAGATCACCGGCTAGCCCTATTCAGCTGTCAGGAGGTTCAATAGTCAAGCATTCATTAGTCAAAGGTTCAATAGTCCAAAGGCACAAAGTTCCAACAGCCAGGGATTAATTAGTGGGTAAGTCCAGAATTTAGGGGTCCAAAAGTGTGACATTTTTGGTCCCTGTTACATCTGACCTTTGTTGGTTGACATGGAAATATCACCAGAATTGATTTCAAACTATTACTATTTGTTTGGCAGGTAATTTGCATTAAATCATTACTCTTGGAAATTAGAAAATGTGTTCTGAACTTACAAAATCATATGTCAGATGTAACATGAAAACATGAAAAAAATGGACCCTACAATTTCTGGAATTAACCTTGTGTGAAGATGAAAAAATATTCGTTCATCCCCACACTCAGTGCAATAGTCTAAAGGTTCGATAATTGCAAATTTAAACAGTTAAATTTAGAAAATGGTTTTTTATTCTGTCAATGGTTCAAAAGTCTGAAATCAACACAAAGTTCAACAGTCCAAAGGTTCACCAATCCAAAAGCACATACTGCACACGTACAGTTCATTAGTCTAAACTTAGCTTTCACCTTCCCTGAATAACTTAGCACTATTTTACAAACTGAACTATGCTGTCAATTTGGATTAATGAAGTTAACTGTCAATTTAGACCAATGAACCTTTGGATGAATTAGCCTTAATCTACATGTATTTTCTGGTGAATGAACTTCATGGCTATTAATCCTATGGCTACATGAAGCTTTGGACTATTGAACCTTCTATTACATACAATACCGCCCAGAGCAGCCAGTATTTCACTATGGTCCATTACTTCAAAAACCTCAGATTGAAATGGGCAAGTCGACCTACCCTGATTGAAGTGAAACGGTAGTAACGCCACTTTCTGACCACCCAGCTCGCCAAAGCGTATTCCCTTGGTGTCCATTGATGACCTGGTCAAAGACAACAATAAAGACAACATGAATTACACTTACTTGATCACCTCAACCTTTACTTTCATCTAAGCCATATGGAAACTGCAGTACAACCAATGACAGTCATTCCTGCTTAAAGATCTTGACATGGTATCCTTTCTGTCTAGAATAAAAATAATCCTTGCTCCAACTGTACACAAAATGCATTCCTATTCATTTTTTCACTCCCTGAGAACAATCAAACTCAATGCACATTAAATTCAAATTATTTCATCCGACTACAACTGAATTTTACACAATGGCAAGATTTTCAATTTTTATAATACTTGTTTTGTCATCCATTTCACTTTCAACCAAAAAATCGTTCATCTGCAAGTTTGCAGGTTGTCTACATACAAGTACATTACACACAGTTTCAACTAATTTCGGGTAAGATTAAAAACGTCTTTTTTTGCATCTTCTTTTTTCAGATTTAATGATTTATTATTAACAAAATAAGGAAAAACAACTCCATTACTGGAGCAAACAAAGAAGGAGCAAACAGCTTACCTTCTCCCCCATAATGTACTAAGATATCAAATTGCAGCCCAAAGTTTGTTACCATGGAAACTGAGCTGGCAAGGTGAATGCTCCCTCTTAAATTTGCTCCTGGACACAAGCAACAGTTGAAATGAACACAAACACGGGCAGCTACCAACAATGGACAGGGCTAATTGACATCTGCACTGCAGCCATATTGGTCTGGTAACCCAACAAATAAATGACAAAGTAGTATTTTGCAACTAGAGTCTGTCCCTCGCACCAAGCTAACTTTTCTTGTTCCCTGCCCCCTGTACAACTGGCTGCTGCATTTGAGGTCAACCTCTTTCCATTCCGCAATCATCATTTTCCTTTCAGCATGTTCAGGGAAGGGAAAGACCTCAAAACAATCTCAGCAATATTTCCTTTGTTTGGTTGCAAATTTTTTCTGCTATATTATGAGCACAGGCAAAATTTAAAAAACATAAGAAGTGACCTTGGTTATTGGGAAAAAATAAAGGAAATGGAAATGAAATGAAGTAAAGAAAAACAAAATACCCCTTGTTAATGGGAGACAAAGCAATGTTACTTTTCTCAGCAATGTTTAAATGGAATCCTTCTTCCCTCAATGTTTATGTTAGAATGACATGAAAAAAAAAGATACATGTACATGGAAAGACCAGACATTCACAAATATTCATTGCAAACAACTACCAAGACTGCTGCAGAAAAACAGATGAGTCAAAACAGGACTGGCCTCATAGTAATGGTATCACACATTTTTGAATACATTTTTTTCTAACAAATTTTAACATTCTGGCAACAAATAAACCGGAAATTTGTAAGACTTTTAGGAAACAGCAGGGATTATTTCTAAAGACACCACCGGTAAACGAGCCACTCATCCGCCTACATCTACGCAGTCCACTATTAGGTCAAACTTCTTGAAATTTCTGAACTGTAAATTGTAAATAGTAAACTGTTAAAACGAGAGTATTGCATTAATGTTAAAGCCCTTTGACAATAATTTTGGCACAATAAAAACAAAAAACAATTCTGTCTTGTAAATCTACAAATCTGAGAAGGGTTAAAGAAATTGTATGGATACTATTAACATAGCGTCCCCCACAATTACTGTGGCACCATGATAAAAAAAGATTGTTTTAAATAAAAAAAAGTGTGGCGGTATAAAAAAAAAGCATTATTGACAATACATGGCTCAAGACAAAATGATTAGCCTGAGAGCGGTTAAGTGGTAAAGAAAGCGTTCAGTATTAGTACATGAACATATCAACAGGAAATGAGAAGTGGTCATAGCTAAGGAAAGGTTATTTAAACTGCGTCATATCCAGGAGCAAATGTTAGAAAGAGTCATCCCCTGCCGACTGCGGTTTTCACAGGGACAAACAAATGGCCAACTCTGGTGGGGTCCAGTCCTCCAGCAGTCCAATCCGATGGCTCACTTTCACTGTTGACATCAGCCAATCAGCTTCCAGTTTTTCACCAATACCATTTGGTTGACGATTTGTAAGAAGGGCACAAGGACAACGTGAGTCCAAGCAGCAAAACAATTTCAACTTCGATTTCATTCATGCATTAATTTTATCAAACCTGAACAGTGAGGCTTTAGACTCTGTCGCAGCAAGACCCTATTACATTTGCAGCAACATTTGCATTCAAATCATAAATGGGCATTTCCATTGAACTAAAAGTGTCAGAAATGAGTTACACTTAAATTTCCAATATGCCCGATTAGTTTCCCTGAAAATAGTGCTAGAGTATACACAACAGTATCTCTGCTTCTTTGATGTACCTTAATTTATTTATGGTCAAAAAAATGTCGCCTACGGATTCCCTAGGTAGAAGGAATTTCTTAAGCCTCTGTGAATCTAAATATAAACAAGGTTAGAGACCAGCGGTCTGTAATTAACCGGTATGCTGACCACTAACCAATGGGCCACCTTCCCTTGGTACCATGGAATTCTGGGAAATTCCTGCCCAGTCGTTGTTGGAAAGGCCTCCTGGGAGAGGCGGGGAGATTAAAGGGGCAGGACATACATGTGGACATGCTTGGAACTCTATTGGTTGTGTCTAAATCAATGAATATTCATCAGCAGGTAATTTTTCAAGAATTTTGACTCACAAAGGGAGGGGCAGTTTATTGATGATGAATAAGCAGTACCTGTTTCGACACCACTGAAAATAAATGAAGTGCTTTTCCCTAAAAAGTATCTGCTTCCTGTGTCTGAATAATTCATGTTAATGTAATTTGTTCAGTCATGTATACACACACATCACTACGTGTCAACTATGAGGCATCACTAAAACACACCAGGGACTTGGGCATATTACAAGCACTATCCTGCCTAATCTTATTACGAGCACTAGACCAACACAGCCGGGAGCAATACAAGAATGAATGAATCTTTCAATATTTGGGGATTAAAAAATACCTGTTCATTGTACATCAAATTTTTTGGTGTATTGGTTTGGTACAAGTAGAATATTTTGTTTGGCTCGCAGCAAACAGGACATTTTATATTGCCACTGTGAGGCAGCAGTCTGGGTTCTTTTACACAGGAAAAAAGAGCACGGCCCTTTGTGCCCATTCAATCAAAAACTGGCTGCGTAAACTCCAAGACATGCAATATGAAAAGGCACACTAGTGTATGCAAGTGACATGCAATCCAATGGCCGGACTGCATCGGCCCCACAGTGACTACTACAAAGGTCAAGAGGGTAACATTTCTGACAAAACAAAAATATTTCAACCTCAACAGATGTGAATTCTGTTCGGTCTCACCAAGTGACAATATTTATTGCTTAACATAACATGTATACATCAACACAAATATAAAAAAAGGAGATCCACAAGTCATGATTCAAAATATAATATTGAAGATGTCATTTTCAACTAAATTTAAGGCCTTTCAGCAGCAAAGCTCCCAATTGCTTATGACATTTAAGTCAAATAGTCATTTATCAATGAATGTAGCGATTTGTACATTCAACAGTGGGCAAAAATATGGCGAGTGATAGGTCCAAATATGTACATGTATTTACACATTTACTGTAAGGTGCACCTACATGTACATGTATAGGGTCTGCTTTTTTGATGTCACAATCGTGTTTTTCCTACAGGTGGCTGCTAAAACTATGGCTGGCCATCGGTAAAAAAATAAGAAAAATAAGAAGTGTTAAAAACCCTACGCAGCTACATGTACATGTATCAGAACTCCAGAACACACGTACTACCAAATACTAAAGGAAAATACAACCCTATTTAAAATCCGCAAAACAAGAGTCCATTTGGGAATAATTGGTGGTAAAATCAAAAACCAACCAGAAGGTGAAATTTCTGCAAACCTTGGCCGCCCTTACAAGTTCTAGGGAAATTGAGAGTGGTCTCAAAAACATGTACCGTTTACATGTACCGCTGTAGCGTACCGGTATATGGCAAAGTTTGGTAGATTTGGGAATTCGGACTAAATATCAACTTCAATGCAAACCAGTTGTGATAGTGCAAGTACAAAGACTACATGTATATGCCACAGTCACACTGACAAATGCTCCTCATGGGAATTCCGCATTAATTAGGCCAACTGAAGAACTGTTTAAAATTCCAAAATTCTGTCACTTGACATGGAACCTTTTAAACTTGTTCCATTTCAGTTTTCAGTGAACAAATAATTTTTGGGGGTAAAAAATGTATTTGTACTGTAGCTACATGTATTGTGTATGGGTGTATGGTTTGATTTAAAAAAAAGACAGTACCGCTTCTTTTCTTTTGTCCACTTTGATTACTAAAAGGAACTGATTTTGATTAATTCTGTTCTGAGAAGTTTCATTGGTGAACTATGTGCAAACTACTATCTAGAAAGCTCTTCACTCACTATGTTGCATCACTGTACAACATGTCTTCAAGGAAGGTGAAACCGGAAACATGGCATCTTGAATCATGACTGGTGCATCATCCTGTGAGTACAAGTACTGAAACTGTGCCAAGCCCAAAGGTGGGTATACAGTACATGAAGCAGCCAAATAAATTACATAAATTACTACAGATCTGTAAACAACAATGCATATACATGTACATTGTATGTACCGTTGGGAAAGGTTAGCACTGTAGTGTAATAAGCAACAGAGATTTTGATATGGGGCAAGTAATTTGTGAAGGATGAGGTATTCTGATGAATGGCATGACTTGAAACACGAGCTTTATTTGTTTTTCCTCCACGTAAAATTGACATTTCAAACCTCATTTTGTATGTGTGTCTTTTGAGAAACATGCATTATTTGCCACTTGCTGCCGGGTGGTTTGAAAAATGCAGCGCACATAATCGGCACAATTTCAAGATTTTCAGTTTCCAAATTCTTCAAAAATTTCACCCACACGAATGACTGTCTGGCAGCTACTCTAATCTGACAGACAAAATCTATTGACGCCAGTATTTCAGCCAGGCCTGTAGCCTTGTAAAAAGAGCCCAGATTGTGTGGTGTAATGTAACTTTTTTTGTTTATGAACCTGGCACAGTGCACTGCTGACCTCTTTTCAATAGGGGCCAGATTAGCGTGCAGTGGTGCTGTGTGACTCATCGTTGTGGTGGTGGAACGTTTTAGTCCCTGGTGGTAATCCGCTGCTCTCAATGCCCAAAACCGTGGTATACTGTTTCAAAACAAGGCTGGATTATCTCCACTATTGAAAAAATGTTGGTTAAAGCCCAGCAGCCTGGTCTTTTGTTACAAGGCCCAGTTCCCTTTGTCCGATTTTGGAGACCCGGCCATGCGCATAAAGCATATGTGTCCGGAAATCCCGGCAGCAAGAGGTTAAAGGCTCCGGACTATACCATATTCAACTCCAGTACTGCAGTATTGCCTTGCTTGAGAACCAACTTACAATGTAGATGCTAAATACTGAGCTTGCGACCAACGTGTCGAAAAATCTCTTTTTGGTGGATGAAAAAGTTACTTCAAACAAAACATTTCACATTTACATAGAAGTACGAGTACCTGAAATTAACAACGTAATCAAGAATTTATCAAGTATAGTGTGAGGTCATACATGTATATAATATATTTATGCTTATTTACAATTCGTATTTGGTCTGATTAATATTTCAATTGTGTACAAAATTTGATACAAGAACACACAGGGACACTTTTGAAGGTAACAACAAAAAAGGTGACCTTTGCTAAAAATCTCAGAAACACAAAAGAGATCCAAATCAACACCTGAAAACTAGAAACAAACATGAGATTTTTCAATTTTGAAAAGCTCTTGAAGATTGTCCATAGAGGTTTCAATTCTTAGAAGTGACTGCCTTTGGCAACCTGGTGCATCGACTTGTAATGGCGCCCTCTATAGACTATGCTCCACATGTACACGGGCACTTTAATTTTTCAACTGGCAATTGGGCATAGAGTTAATGGAGAATACCCAACGCATGTACATGTACACAATGAGATCTGTTCAATCAACCTGATATGTCAGAGGCAAGTTAGATGTGTTCAAATGTTCGCTGTAACAGTTTGACTGTACATGTAAATTGTACATCTGTACATGTGAGCCAATGGAATGATTTTAGATTACATTTACATGTATCTTAAGACATGTAAAATAACGCATCAGTTCAAGTGAAATGAAATTACATGTACTGGATTTTAGTGTTCTCCTAATGTTTAATTTAAGGAAACACTTTAAGAGCAGGAATTAACCCTGACATACCGTGATGCTTAATTCAAACAGCTTAAAATGCATTTTAATGGAGGCCTAGGAAGCACGCGGGCAAGATTTTAAAAGAGACTGATTTATCAGTACAGAGAAAAGCAAACCAAATGGGTTTGAATACTGCAACACTGGGCTGACTGGTGGTGAGATTTTCAGCACTGATTTAAAACTCGTTGAAATTATGGCCTCAAATGGATACCTGTAGCTTTTTCAAAGCTGCAAGTTTCTCCAACCTAGTCAGAGTTGTATATGAAAATTTTAATTCTGCATAATTGATTGGGTATTGGCGATTTATACATGTACTGAACGTAAGGATTGGTAGAAGCTTCAGTGTTTACACATAAAAAGCCAATGACTGGTTGATAGATTGCATATCTTTGCATAAATGAATGTTTAAATATTAGAGGAAGATATCAAAGCTTGCTTTACTTGCTTTTCTTGAGAAACTGCTGCAATTTAAGGCTAGGAATGTAGATTGCCTGGATGTTAGCAATGCACCGTAAATATTTTCCCCAAAGGGTCACATGTACAATTTGACGTGAAGATTCTGTATCCTACTTTGGAAATCTGGCACAGTTTATGTTCAATTCCAAAAGAGACAAAAATGCTTGTTATCAGCTTTACTGATTGTAGCATTTCCATTTCACTGGGCGATTTGTTACATATTGAGTTACATGTACATGTACATGTAGCAAAACTTGAGTAAAACTGTGACAAGGCACTGTTTCAATTTTAAATAAAGGTGATTTGCTTCTTTTTTTCAAATGTACAAAATGTCAGTATCATCCACCCCCCTTTGAATTTATGATATCGGGAAAAAACATTCAGGAATATCAAAGAAGTATCAAAAATTACAGCAAAGGAAGAAAATTCTCTAATAATGGAATAAATACTTCACAGTTTGCATACTCACCTTTCACTATCACCTATCACGCATTTCAGCAACACACTTGGAATGCAAATTATTTTAGGAAAATAGAAAAATTACCTCATATCAACCCCGTTGTTTGAGTACTTTACAAACTAGGAAAGCCAGCATGGTTCACTCACATTTCAAGTGCTGCACAATATCCAATGATCAAGCTATTGATCGCCGATAGCCAATTACTTAATAATTCATCCTCAATCTTTGATTCATCAATGTAAAACAAAACAATGTTGGTACACGTTCACAATCAATATTGCACTTTTGTCTGGCACACATTAACCCAAAACAAATACTGAGGACACACAAAGACTGTTTGATTTGGATATATTGATTTTTACAGAAGTTCTTTACAATTGGAAAATCAATGCTGCGAGAGCAAGATATCCTCGTACACGTAATTTACAACTTGATACAAAAAGCAACTTTTGCACACTTTGTAAAACCATTTCTGAGATCCGATTGGTTGAACAGGTGCTCATCAGACCATCACTCAAGGTGACAGGTACTAATGCCTTAAAGAAGAAGAGATCTAATTGGCTGCTAACCGTCCATTTAGCCAAACAGTTTCGTACCCATAGTCAGCAAAACTCTGACTTGTATGGTTCATGTAAGGCCCTTTGGTGCAAGACAAGACACAAAGGTACAGTACACATGTAAATGAAATAACACTCTTCTATGATTCTAGTCTTACCACTTGAGACAGATCATAGATTTGGAGCACTCTGAGCACACTCAAAATCTCACAAACAAAAGAAAGTAAATATCATGAACTTGGAAAAACTTGATTCCATTGCCTGATCTTTTCAGTACAGAGCAATTCAAATGCGGATGACCTTCAGATCCAAGCTGGTTTTACGGAACACCCAGCCCCAAATACCCTGGATCCCGGAAGTACTGGTATTCTCAAATGCAAAGATCTTTCGGGAACAAAGTGCGTGTGAATCTGCGTATGGCTACGCTGATAGGACAATCGCACCCGCGCGCGTAGCTGTTCCCGTATAGCCTCATACTGGGCACGCGCTGTTGGAATACCGAACTTACTCATTGAGGGTGTACAAGGCACAACGTACATGTATTGTGAGAAAAGAACCTGCATGAAAGGCATGACAGACACAAACTGGGATAGCCTGGGCGCAAGCTCTGAAAATGTGTATTATGAACTGAGATATCCTGGGTGCCAGAGCTAAAGATATGTGTAAAAAAACTGTAACATGCCAGGTGCAAAATCTGAAGTAGTGTAACGCAACCAAGGATATCCAGCTTGTAAGATCCAAAGGTGTGTAAAGCAACGTGAGATAATCTGGGCGCAGGGTCTGAGGGTGTGTGTTAAGATCCTGGATATCTATCCAATAGAGGTTATGCGTTAACGCATCCTCAGAGGGCAAGAACTTTTGTATCACTGGGATTGGCTCGAGTAAGCCTTTCACTGTGCATTCACTGAAACTAAATTAAAAATAACAAAAACAGCCTCGGAGACACCATGGAGATGCCAGAACGCATGTATAACCTCTATACAAGCCGAAAAAACTTAGTTCACTTAATTGAGGTTTCTTCCATCTCCTTCTAGACAAGCTTCTTTGAATGTCCTTACAGATGCATTACGTCCTTGAAAACACTGTTCTGTTATAACGATAACTGGAATGACAAGATATAATCAGACACCACCAACAAAATAAAACCCGACAAGAGAACAAAGGCATCCCCTTCGACGACTTCCACCCAAGCCGTCCCTGCCCACCAAACATTAAGCCCCGCCCTCCCCCGCCACGCCCGCTGTCACCTGAGCTCCACCACAGCCACAAAGTAACAGCTGACGAGGAAGAGGAAGGAGACGATAAAGACCGAGAAGCTGTAGATGTTCCAGAACAGCATGGCCAGGAAGACAATGGTCAGGAACTTACTTTCCAGGTTGTCGTCGTCCTCGCCGCTCAGGTCGCCTGGCGTGGTGTTGCCCGACAGGAGGGACTGCTCCTCCACTTGGCGCTGGAGCGCCTGCAGCTTGCTCTCGTAATCCTGCAGGGCGGATTGAAGGAAGGAAACAAGGAGGTGAAACACCGAAGACTTTCGCTGGGCGAGGAAATTTAGAGGGAGAATTAGCAACAGCACATGGGAAACTTTAACGGAGCAGCAGAGCATTCGAAAGCCAAACGTTTTTGCAATCAAATAAACAATTAGTTCCAAAGAGTCAAATGAAAACAAAGTTTAGTGCTTCTTTTTAATCTAGGGATTTTCACATACCATAAAACTAGGAATTTGGAAAAAGGTGAAAAATTCAACATGCAAAAGGACGTTTTGGACTATTTTCCCACTTGCAAATAGCATACAAGTGTGTGAGAAGTACATGTGTATAAAAATAAGGATAACAGCAAATGAGCAGAAAAGCCACCCACCTTTTTATATGGGCACCAAATGTCAACGCCCCAGTTTGTACGAAATACTGATTATGTTCACCTCATTTTGCAAAATAATCCAAAAGTCTTGGAACGGGAGACACTGTTCATTTTTTTCGCAATGGCATGTCTGGTACCCTTCCAGCAGGTAACCAACATTCTGTTCTTACCAAAACAGCAAATCTTACCAGTCTCTGTTGCTCTAAAAGCTGGTCAGCCTCTTCCTTCTCTTTCTTGTACTGCAGTTCCATGGCTAGCAACCTGAGACACAAAGCACAGCACTTCACAGTGTCACTTTGAAGCCCAACATCAGTAAGCCTTCTGACTGCCAGACAACCTTTTTTTTTTGCCCCCCAAGATTGTCACCATTCGTGCCCTAAAGTGACTTTTCTACACTCAAAATTTTCAAATGATAATGCATTACAAGACAAAAATGATGCAGCAGGGCAAATGTGTCGTCTGAGGTTCGGCGTACCTTCTCTCCATCTCATCCTTGATGTCGATCCCCTGCTTCTGCAATAGCTCATTCTGGGCGAAGGCCCAATCCACCGGTTCCTTCTCGCCAGCTGAAGTGGCCTCAACCTGGGGCGTCTTCTCCCTCTCCTGCCTGGCCAGCTCCGGGTGGTTGTAGCGGAACACGTGGTACTTGCCCAGTATCACCCGACAGCCTACAGCAATCAGGATAACGTAGCAACTCACTTGACCCTTTTACAAATAGACTGTTTTGGCATGTTTGGGCTGTAAAGTGATCAATTTTTCTTCCAACTTGACTGTAATTGAGACGATTGTTGCTCCATTTCTACACAAAGTTTCAAACTAATCAGAAAAACTTTAGTGGCATTTCACATCAACGAGTCTGCAACTCTTACCGGTACCATTATATGAAAAATTCAGACTTTGTGACACCCTGCTTGGAAAAAATTGACATTACATGACGACCAAATCTGCAAACTACCGTACAACCCTACCTAATCCTCTTTTCCTACCGCTATCAACAATGTATAACATTCCATAAAATTATTACATGTACATATACATGTAACGTCTACACAGTACTTTATTAACAGTCTCAAAATGCTTCAGAATGATTACCTCTACTCACTAAGCCATGAAATATGTTTCTGCAACAGCTTTAAAATAGCATAATGACATCTTTACCCAAAAAAGGAATGCACATAAACATGTTTAGTGTCATGCCCATGGGGCACCATGTACAGTATCATGGCACTTGTGGTGTTCAAAAACCACCACCTGCACTTTCACAAGCGAGTCCTGCACTGGCACCACCGGACCAAAGATCCTGGTGGCATCAATTTCATTGTGACCAACGGTTACTGCCATAAATCTTCAACCAGACATGAGCAAGCTTCGGCTCTTTTGTGTCCTACCTGAGCGGAGTAGTAACGGATTCGAGACTTTCTTCCCATTGACATAGCACATGCTGCCCTCAAACGGAACGATCTTGACTTGGGAGTCCTCGTTGGTGAACAGGCAGTGCTCTTCCTGTATGTGTGAGCCTTTGAGTTGGATGTCCTGGGTGATATTGGCATCTGAACGTCCCACTCTGTTAAAATGAGGAATGTCAAGATAAAGAATACTTTTGTAAGAACTACAAAGTATGGTACATGTATGGGCCCCAAGAAATTGAACTTGGGATGGCGATTTTTTTCACTACCAAACAATACCAACTGATGATCCATAAATACTTAAATCCCGGCAAACTCAGTATAGAATTTCAGTACCACAGTAATCTTGGCAAAGTGGTCGGGATATTTGCGGAACTCTTTTAAAATGAAGGAAAACCACCGCACCTTTGTCACATTTCATTCCATTTTTTGTAGTTTGACTCATCCGATGTCACAGAGAGATTAGACATAATGTACATACATAGAACTCCCAAATTTATTCATGTCCCATTCCAAATTTGGTGAAACAGAATTTACAACCTAAAGACCGCAGAATTAACCCTAGATGTTGAAATATTTGAAGCTTTTTAACACCACTTTAATAAGAAGTTTATACACAAACTGCAGAATTCGAGTAATTCTGTTCACAGCAAACTTGTATTACACGTACATGTAGCATTTTGTATCCTGATTTATTACTCCATTTACCCCCAAAAAGCATACTCAAAAACAACATTGTTGCCAAATTTGTACCAATTACTCTATTCCTAGTTTAGAAACATCTGCTTGAGGCATCAAGATTACTCAAATACACTGAAGTCATGGAAATTAGCTTTAAGGGATATTTAACCCCTTGGCTACGGAGGACTGCTCCTACCGCACCGTTGTGTGAGCATTAGTGCATACCACACATACAGTCTATTCACCATGCAGCTGCTGGTTCAATGGGGCCTGCTGCTGGATAAAGCCCTCCACTCATGGCATGCCACAGGCCAGCAGTCGCGTGAAGGGGTTGACAAAATTGTTAACAAAATCGTTTTTTTCCAATTGAAGAGTGTACCCATGATTGTGGCTATGCAGAGACATCATGCTATTGGGCAGAGAGTGGAGAATATGCTGCATGTGCACCAGTTCATAACATGGCATGAAGTACCCACTTTTAACTTTCGTCTGAATGACCATAACCCCACGGTGCCTTTCCATGATGAGAAATCTGTCACAGTGTGGCGACAAGGAGACGCTGGGGCCACACACCCACCAATGATAGTTGCACTGCATTTCTTCCTTTTCCAGTGAGAAAGCCATTGCAAATGCACAACATCAGGACCAAAAAGGTCTAAGAAAAAAGCTACCTTACCTTGTGATGCCTTCCTTGATGTAGTATATAAGACACTCCGACATGAAAGGATCCTCGTTCAGGTTGACCAGGTGAGGGGTCTTCTTGGGAGAGAATACGCCCACCGTGTTACCATCCTCCCTGATGGCCACGCCCATCTCCGCCAGCATCTCCTCCCTATTATTTGGAAAAGTTTGTCTTTTAAAATAAAAACACTACCACTGGTTTTCATACGAGAGAAATGTATGTAACTTCAACCTTTGACTGAAGAACAGATTGAATATCTCCTCAATGGACATCAGCAGGCATTCAGAGCATTTCAACTTGTCAAGAAGCTCTGGGGCACAAAATAAACTGGAACTGGAACCATGCCGCAAAATTGACTTGTTTTTCGACTAACAATTCTACAAAAATGTGGAAATTAAATTCTCTAGAATTTAAAAGTCACTTCAACCAGTGAGCAGTTTGTAGCAGCTGTTATGAAGTTTCATTTTCATTGTGCAAAGGCAGAGGTCATTTGACTAGAAAATTACTTAATAAGATTAAGAAGAGAACTAGCTTTATGTGCCAGTGGAGCAACTATAAACTATTACTTGGGAATAGCTGAGCCACAGCGATTGAATTTGTAGGGATCTGTCAGAACGTTTTGACAAGTGCTGTCCTCTTTAGTGTAAGCAAGACTACAGTGCCAGTAGTGACAAGGTGGAGTCAGAGATATCTTACCTTTGTAGTCTAATGGCTTCTGTCTTCTTCAGCTTTTCTTCCCACGTTTCATTCAGTTCTGCAATCAGCTTTTCTGACTCCTAGACAACATACCAAAGGATAAGAGCATTTCAATGACGACATATTCATACAATGTGAATCATAGGATCTGGCAAGGGTTCCTAAATTTTTCAGTTTTTCTTTTGATTAAATGGCATCCACCAAAAATCAAGACAACGCAGTTCAGTGGCACATACCCTGCACTTTAGCACAGTGAGGTGGCAAGTCCTCCGTCAGTGGATTCCACAAAAAGAGCTTGGAATCTCTTCACCTTGAGTAATTTTGTTTTAGTTTGCATTTAAAAAGTGCAAAGTGAGGTGTCTATTTTGGTGGATTGCTCAGTTTTCCATCTTAGAGCAAATGGACATGAAGCGGGTGAAACAATGAGGGCTCCTGAAAGATTCTTTTAAAGGTCATCCTCTCAAAAAAATGGTTACGCCAACATTCCAACTTGTTTTGATGTTACAGCTGGGTTACATATTGGTGTTGGGCCCAGCAAGACTCTGCTGCACCATTGTGATATTTAACTCACGAGCAGATGGCAAGTGAACATTAAATGCTTCTTTCACAAGTAGCGAGTCTAAAAGAAATGCAAACATGTGCTTGAGAATGCGTGCAATGAGAATCCGTCTCAAATTTTATCCCGAATGGGGCCAAGTTTCTCGGACCTTCAGCCGGTCCAGGGCATCCTCCTTCATGGGCTGCACGGGGATGATCCGTTGCTGCTGTCCGCTGCCCTCCGTGCTGCCCGAGTGCAGCGAGTCAATGTGGATGCCTTCGGCAATCAGCAGCTCCCGCAGCCGCTGCACCTCCTCCTTCAGCTCACGGATCAACTTGGCGTTGGGGTCTTCGTTGACGACTGCCTTGCAGACGATGTTCTTGGCCCGGTCTGCGTACCTGTGGGAGAGAAGCAAAGCACAAGTCTTCTAGAGTTCTTAGGCAACGGTACTCAAGTCAAGGAAATTAGACCTCTGTCCTTAACCTGATTACAAGACGACTGTCTGTAACCTACTACTGCAACTGCTATGCTCAACAATCACACAGGTTGTTGTGACCTCTAACCTCCCTGTTCAATTGCAAAAGACCATCATCCCTTAGGTGACAGCTGTACAGCATCCATAACCTGCTTTGGAAGCCAGGTTCCAGCAGTTCCTAATCCTACAAACTTGGTCCACAACAGCTTTCCATGGTTTGCCTGCTTGACCAAGAAATGGCAGTTTTTTAACTTAGTAAAACACCTCTGGCGGCAATGGGCTGCTGGGGCTTGCTTTTTCATGGTATGGACAAGAGTAATTCTGCAAATAACATCTACAGTACATTTCATGGATGAGGAGCGCAAAGCGACAATGTCATTCAAGTACTACCAAAACCTCTCTCTCCTCACTGAGGGAGGGGGTGCTTGTGCACGGAACGCTGCCCACAGCTGGAGACGAGGTACATGTACAAGTATGCTGTACTACATGTAAATGCAACTTGAGTACTGAGGCCCCTGGTCCTCACATATCACCCTTGCTTAGGGTTTATCACACTTGGTCACTAATTCTTTCATGAGCAATAGTCTTCCAACGTGTCCAACATCTGAAAATGGCACAACAATCATGACAACATGTCATGAATGTGCCAAAATATGCAAGTTGATCAGATAAGAACACCTGTGCCACACATACGGTACATGCACCCCTTCTTTGCACTCGCCAATTGTTTTTGAAAGAACTACCACCCAGTAGGTAAGCGAGAGTTCCAGAGGGCTTGGGTGTGAAGTGATTGCAATTGCATGCTGCACAGCGTTGTTCAATAAACCAATGGCAGAGGGGCGCTTGAACACAAAGTGGGCAAACAATGAAGTTTAATACACATGTACGTATATGATCTATGTTTGATGTACAAGTAACTGAGTTTGGCCCATACCTGAGTGTACTGAGTGTCTCGTCGTAGTTGATATCGGCTGGGCTGAGTGCGGCTATCATGGCCGTCTTGGAGTTGCCACCCAGGTTTTCTCTGAGTAACCAGGTGAGTACTGAGTCTCTGTATGGAATGAAATCAGCTTTCTTCTTCTTCTTGCTGGCCTGGAGGGGTAAAAAAATTGGAAAATATTGAACAAATTTTGGAAAGTTACAATTCATCCAAGGCAGAACTGTTGAGGAAAATGTGTTTAAAATGCTGAAAATGGTTTTAAAAAAATCCTATTTTAGGACAAATATCTCTTGCCTCAGTGAGCATATCTAAATGTAAGAAATTACTTTATATTTTGAGAAACATTTTCCATTTCACTCCCTAAAAATTTCAGAGGGAGGAATGAAAACTATGTCACATAATATACTTTTTTCCCTACTGCTTTTAGTAGTGTACATGTAAAACACACAGGCATACGGTGGGTGACTTTGTACGAAGTGTCAACTTCAACAAAACTAAACTAAAAACTGCACACTTACGTACTTACTGCACAAAACACTGAACTATAAAGGGCAATTTTCTAGATGGCAACAATGGTTTCCACCACACTCAGACAAATTAGTGAGATCGAGTTTTATCTCACGTCTTCAACACATCACTAATGACAAGAACTGTCTTCACAGGAATGAACAACAGAAAATTATACTTTCTTGGATGCAATCCATGAAGGTTTCCTTCAGTGTCTTCTGTGAAAGTGAGCAGAGTTTCGATACATGTTTGCAACCACAGAGGGCCTTGCCCTTTCTAAATATGTTGCCTCTAAATTTGCAGACTGGAACAAATCAAGCATCCCTACAGACTACATGCCACTCAACACCAAGTCTTGTGCCCTAAACCGACATGTACTGGTGCATGTACGGTACATGTACTGTATGCATGCGTGCAGCACTGTGTCTATGGCACTGGGTCCATTAGGGACAGAAGCACACTGTGCATGCACATTCTTAGCTACATGCAAATGACTGGGATTAACAAGTGAAACTGTTTTTCCTTCAAATGGAAATTCTGTGCTGGGGACATGTAAACACTGACAAAGAGATCTGCCTTTTGATGAAGGTACATGTACATGTACGTGCATATACACCGTACCTATCCCAGTGCATGTACGGGGTATGCATTTACATGTACATGCACACTATACATGTGCACTGTACATGTACATGTACGCCTGTGTACACTGGATTCGTTGCAGCAGTTTAACAGGAAGACATCTTCATTTTTTAGCGGAGGATTGTCAGTTCCTGTCCAACCTGAGTGCAAGCTTGTCAATATCATTTCTCCCAAGTTCTTTGAAAGCGCTGAACATTTCTGCATAAAATCTGGGCAGTACAGGGCAAAGGCCTGCATTAACTAATAAGTGTCTGTCAGCGGGGGTCTCCATAACATGCATGAGTGAGTTACTGCACTCATGAAATCAAAAGGTATGCCATACCACAACATTGATTAACCCCAACAGTCCCAAATCGTCCAATTTTACCTACGCCCTGGGGGTTAGGGTTAAACACCAAAGTTCACAAGTCCACCACAATACAAAGAAGATGACTTCTACATTCTCACCTGGGATGCTTGCATTTGAGACTGTGAGAGTATTGGGGGAACAGTAAAGAAATCACAGAGAGCATTAGTGGATGCAGGAGCCAAGACTTAGTGAGATGAGATAGCCGTTAATAGAGCGTACCTTTTGTCTTTTGTGCATTTTTGCCTTCAAAGCAGCAAGATGGTTCATTATTACAGTACTTGACCAGTTCAACTTGTTTTAGCTGTCATTAGGCAAGTATTTCATCACAATGCAGTTTTTGTTTAGTCCAGCAACTCAATTATTGCATTGCACCCCCTCAAAAAAAACCCCATCAGAACGATTCTCATTCAGCTACATGTAGTTATGGTTGTGTGACGTCCAGCCCCACATGGCTCCTGGCACTAGGGTGTATGAATCTTGTGGGAAAGCTTGTTGAATGCATTCATGGATTCACCAAATTACAAATCGGAATTCGGGGGGGGGGCAATATCGGTGGAAATTTCTAAAAATGTATTATTTCCCACATCTTTGAAAAAGACCTTTTTTTAAATCACTACCTTCAAAGTGACAGCACACAAAAAGGAACAACTTCACAGGGAGCTTTGTGCCTATTGAAATATTTATCAAAACCAAGTTTCATATTTTTTTCGTTATCGTTTGGGGTTTTTTTTAGGCGTAACTGCTAATGGTCCAATCTACCGTACTTTCGAGGTAAGGAAAAAGGAGAGAAAAGGTTAGAACTCATTAGAAAAGCAAAACACCGAAAATTGATTAGGTTAATGCTTTCCATAGCAGTTGACACAATACACGTGCATCTTCTTACATCCTCTGCACCATAGCAGCAGCTCATGGAAGCTATGGTATTCGGTGCACAAAAAAGTAGTGATCTACATTTGTTTTTGCTGCAACAAGCACTACCCTGTGGTGGTGTGACTGACTGCTTGGTTCAGGTAGGGTGAATCGATTTTGAGGTTATGTGGAAAAGGCTTGGGCAATTATGCCAACAAATGGGATAGAATCAGAAAGTCTTGAAATTTGAAACTCGGGACTCCACTTTTTTTTTAAGAATCTGCTCCCTGTTGTAGCTGATTACAGATTCCTGATTCTCATCTTGGGCAGCAAACATCAGTGGGCCAGTTTCGTATTCCAACAGCGTGTGCTCAAAATGAGACACACTGTAAGTCATTTGAGAATGTCAATGAGCATGTGCAAGGTTGGCCCATCGGTATGATCATGTGAGTGCAGTGAAGACTTTCAAACGGTTGGGGCCCATGCCTCATTCTCAAATTACACTGCACTTTGCCTGTTTGAAATGCCACACTGGTTCATTATGATAAGCGGTTAATTCCAACATGAGTTCAGAGATGAGCCAATTTTCGGCAAGAAATAGATTCATGGATTCTAATAGAGCATATAGCATGCAATGCACCACAGAGCAAGCTTGGGAGTTTTTTAAATTCTCTGTGTAAGCTGCAAGCATGGAAGATTAGGTAGAGAAGCGGGATTAAACATCTGAATGCAATTCATCATCAGCGATGTAATGCAATGCTCAATGCAGGCAGATGTTACTGACTGACATTTTGCCTGGTTTGGACTGGGTCTAGTTGGATGTGACAGAACTGTGATTTCTGAATGGAATCAGTAAATGATGCCAACGTATTGAATCACTGATCAAACTACACAGGAGCCACAAGGAAGCACACCAAAAGGTATAGCATTCTTACCACTTCTGCTAATGCTGATATGACCTTGCCCAGTGTAGTCAGCGATTTGTTGATATTAGCTCCCTCCTGGAGGTGTAGAAAGAAGAACAAAAGATGTCATCACATGTACATGAAGTTAATACTGAAAAGAAACAACAGAACCTTAGAACACTCTACGAAAGCATCCTTGCACGGGGGGGGTGTTGTTGTCCTTGCAGTATTTTAAATCTTTACTAAAAACGCACCTTTTCAAGTCTTGAAAGTTTGAATCAGAATTCATGTATGTTTGGATTTCAATAGTTTTTGAAGTTACTGGTGTTTTATTGCTAGTTCTAAGGTAAATGCCAAGGTATTGGGCATTACTTCAACTGTTTTAGCTGGCCTGCTTAATTTGTGTTATTCTATAATTAAGGATTTTAAATGTACATGTGTAGATTATAATCATATGATTTTAAGTGTTGTAATATGATTAAGGATCAAGTTTTTGTTTGTAAAGCACATTGAGGAATCTTTAATTCATAATGCGCTATATAAATGCAGTTTTATTATTATTAGTCAAAACCATCACAAGGCAAGACGTACATGTACATGTAAGAGTAGTAGCAAGAGCAGGCAAAAATGAGCAGACAACAGTAACCATGGTAACGGGGTGAGCAGCAAGAATGAAATGCCTTCCCTACAGTTCATTCGAATTGAATTTCATTTGAATTTGGACTGGAGGTCTTGGGTTGGTCTTCTGGGGTCTTGTGATGGCGCTCTTCATAATTTCAACTGAACAGGCACGTTTGATCAAGGACCACATTACATGTAACTATACAAGTGGCTCAACTACATGTAACTCTGATCGAATGCACGCTAGTCCACGATGGTTGGACTAGACAATCAACTATTCGTGACCAGCCTATCAAGGTTGGTCGCATCAGCTGCTTGAAATAAATCGTTTTTAATAGCACAGTGCAGAGAGGACCAGTTATAAGAAAAATGCTGGAAACACGGCATGTCACCAGTAAACAACCTTTTTCACATCTCTTTTTGCAATTTTGTCATTCCTGCGGCCACCTTTTCTCTTCTTCAGCCTAAGGACTTGAAAACGATTGACTAGGGTCGTTTGCACTTCAACTTCACTGCACCTGCGCTACCTACGTCACAAACCAACCACTACTTTCCTTGATAAACTTGCCCTACGTAGCAATAACTGCGGCCTCAGTTGTCAACAAAACTGTTGATGATTACAAATGTTTTAGAAAGTGTGGTTTTCAAAACACGGAACCTTAAAAAGACGTCAAATACGGGCGATTCACAATAGTGCGCCTCCAAGAGCTGACAACGCATTGGCCAATCACAGCGCACAAAATCTGTGGACCCTTTCCAAACGCACATTGAGTCGACAGATTTCACGCATTGTGATTGGCCAATGCGTTGAAAACTCTTGGTGGTGTACTATTGTGAAACGAAAGTATTGTTTCCATACAATACAGAGGAATAGAATGTTCAACACAAGTGGCCCTGACAAAAGTTCATCCCACTGACCTTTTAAGGTGTGACTGTGAAAAAGGAGCAACCCACTGACCTTTAACCTGACCCCTTTGGCTCCCGTCGAATCGGCCCTTTCACTTCCTGCCAGGTCAACCAGGCTGAGCTTGCTGACCTTCTCCGTGAAGAGGTCCGTCTCCAGGTCGTGCCGCTTCTGAGTGAAGACGATGGTGAAGACGGCGTGGGAGCGACTACTGGTCTCGTTCATGTTGGTGGAGGCCACCGTCCTATCAACGAAGAGAAAAATTAAATAAAATTACAGATTTTCCTTGTCCCTTTTCTTCCGGCTAAAATGCAAAACTGACCCCATCCATGTTTGACCCTCAAAGAACTTGGTAAGAACATGATCTTCTATACTTAAAATGCAAAAAAAACCTCATTATCAAAACAAATGAAATGATTTATCTCAGTCCAACATGATTTTGTTGTTTGAATTATCACCTGATGTTAAGGCCACACATGATAATGTGCACTGAGCAGTCAGTGAAAAAAACATTTTTTGGCTGACCTGTCTTGGGAAACTTGGTGCTGAAAGTGATTGGTGCATGCACAGGTCTGAATTCCACACAAGTGGTATCAAAGTGACTGCAAGATATTACTGAAAAATGCCCTGTGACAATATCAGAAAAACTGTCGGGGGAAAATATTCTTTCTCCTAGCCCTCGGCGCTTTTGGGGTTAATGCCAAAATTTTGATATCGTAAAACAGCCAAGAAGGCTCTACTGCTTCATGCCGAGTAATGCTAGAAGAGAACCAGCCATAACTAACAGAATTCATGTACACTTTTGGTTGGTGACCTATTTTGTCAGTGTTTGCATGGGCACTTTTCACTCTTTCAGGTTCAATAAGAAGAAATGTTAACATTCTTCACCTACATGTCTCCGAAAAATGCCGAGTTAAATTTTCATAAAATTTGTAATTAACTGCAGATATCCACTGGGGGTCATGTACCCCTAGGCCCTCCCCATACATGTAGTTGTGACACTGCTAAGGTTAACTATTAACTCGAACTGAACTTAACCCAATCAAACTTGGCCAAGGGTTCGCAGTTCACTCACCTGGCCTTGTTCCCCTCGTCCATCAGGTCAGAGATGTCATTGAACGACATGACGGCCAGCTTGGACAAGTCCTCCACGTAGGGCCCCAGCAGTGGGTGCTCCCGCACCCGTAGGTTCTTGTTGTTCTTGGGGTTGAGCAGGTCCCGGACCCTCTCGCAGTAGATCTCCATGTAGCTGACCTCCACCGAGTACTGCGTGTTGGCCTCGGGGTGGCTGCTGACCCGGTCAAACAGCTCCTTGCACAGCTGAAATTCAACAAAGAATAAAGGAGAGTTCTGAACATTTCAAAAAAACTGCCACAGTCCTACAAAGCAGCAATCTCAACATGCGCACCAGTGCATATTAAGTATGTACACAAAAATTATACACTGATTTTTGTGCTTGGTGATTGTGGTACATGTACATGTATAATCCGCCCCGAGTTGAAGTGCACCCCCAAGCAGCAAAAGAGAGACAGATGGTTGTAAGCTTTCCAAGAGGGTTCTTGAAAGCGTTCTGCGTGTACGCAAAGACCACACATTAAGGAATAAATTCGTTATGTGTACTCAGCGTGCTCCGCATCAAATACGCCATTGATCTCCATTATAAACGCACGCTTATGCACTGAGTACCAAAAAAACACGCCCCCTTTTGTTGCGCTCGGAGCGGATGCACCGCAAAGCTTCAACAGAAACCAACAATAGCAAAACCTACTTGTACATGTAAGTGCAAACCCAACTGAATGTTACACAATCTAATGATAAAAATGTCGAGCCTGCTCATCCAAAATCAAATGACGGTACAGAGCCTGCTGAATGCACCAGACTCCTACAACGGAGTGAACATCCAGTGGAATCCACAAAGCAGACTAAATCTTGCAGAATTTAAGAACAGAATACAGCCTACAGAATTACATGTACCATCGGTGCAGATTAGCTTATCGACAGAAAGTTGAAGATGCCAAGGCACAGATGGTCACAGAATAGATAGTGTATTGACAACAATCTGAAAAACGGTGACATTCAAAACTCTGAAAATATTGGTGTAAAATGCTTCTTGAGGCTGACTAAGCATGTACCACTTCTGGTAAATGTACTTCAATTTGGTATATTTCGCGTACGGTCATCTATTTTGTACTAACACACTGCCAAAAGTGAAACATGTCGATGACCAGCCCAACCTCAGTCACCCCTGCCGATTCAATATGAAACCCTGGAACACATGATAAGCCACATGATACAAATACCCCTGTGCTAAACTTGTGCATTTGTTAAAGTGCCCGCATTGTGCTATATTTAACCTGGAGAGCCAGCGTAAGCACAAATAGCATTGTAATGTGCTTCTTAAAAGCTTTGTGAATTATTTCAGCTCATTGGCTCTGACATACGAGACTGTCACAGTCTTGCTAGGGCCTCTCGGTTGACAATGCAAGGCAGCTCCTAACCCACAAACCCAAATCTCCAGTCAAAAAGTGTCAGGTATCGGTGTCAAGAGATGAGATTACATGTGAACTGGGGAGCAGTGGGGACAGACCGAGTCACTTCACACCGTGCAGATATCCCCCTGCCGCAGTGTCTCATGACGAGGAGATTAAAGATAAACCAGATCCAAATTGGCGCATCTCGCATCGCCCACTTATTTTGCTTGTTTCCTGTAAATTATTCGCCTGGGGTGCATTCAGTAGTGCCAGGTGCAACAAAGGGAGCATCAGCATTGCAGGGGCAATACTAATTAATGAAAGACGACGTACCGAAAGTTTGAATTATTAAACATAAACAAACATTGTGACCGCTACAAACGGGGTAAGAGGAGTGCTCATTTAATTATCCACCGTCTGCCACCTTGCATACGGTGCACAACACCTCCAAAGAAGGAGTACCAAGTACAGTATGCCATCTGCATTGCCCAGTGCTAGTGATCAACAGTGAAGGTTGACAGAGCTCCCCCTTACTGGAATATGGTACATTCTTGTGCCACTTATGAATGCACCCCTAGTTTCTTAGGATTAAAATCCATCATGGACATTGCAAAGCATGTGCATGTGCGCGTACATGTACACTGTACATACTGTACATGTCCCAATACTTGAAACGAGATTCATGATTTCACTTAATAAATGTACGTGAGTGCATGAGTTGTGTCTTCATACATGAACATGGTAATTCCAGAAATAAGGGGTCCAAAAGTATAACATTTTCCTGTCCCTGTTACATCTGACCTTTGTTATTTGACATGAAAATACCATCGGAATTGTTTTCAAACTATTACTATTTGTTTGGCAGGTAATTTTTCCATTAATTCTTCACTCTTGGAAATTAGAAAAATGTGTTCTTAACTTGAAAAATCATTAGGTCAGATGTGACAGGGCAACGAAAAAATGGACCCCTAATTTCTGAAATCACCCATATGTACTTGTATGATGGATTCTTTACTCTCCCATGAATACCAGTAGGTATATGTATAACAAATGTTTGTACTGATTCCTCCATATACCTCAATCGTGGGAAATTTTCTTCAAGTCTAAACCAACGATTCAGTGGCCATTGTGATGTCAGGATTTTGATGCCAGTTGATGTCCTTAATTACTGGTACCAAAATGATGTCTTCTGAGGTCAGTTTAATGCCTCATATACATGTACTTCGAAAATTCCTACCAAAGTCCAGAGGACAACTCGGTGATCATTGCGATGTCTGATTTTAATGCCAGTTGATTTCCCATGATTGTGAAATAATGCCTCGTGAGGTTAGTTTGATGTTAATAATGACTTTGGAAGTCCAAATGAAGCCTACTGGGGCTCATTCATGGCTTTTAAATGCTTTTTTAAGGTAGCAGTGATGCTACATGTAGATAATGTCTAATGATGACAAAATGATTACTAATTTTATGGAAGGAATTCCCTGCCACACAGACAAAAAACAGGGTTGATATTCCTGTACTTAATTTTTGTAAAATCAAACTTATGGAAAACTGTGCATGTGCATGGAGAAGCATAATCCAATGGATACTCCCAACTGGTGTTAATTTGTACACGTATACATGTACACTGTACATGTATGTACCGGTATGCACATGTATTCTCAAAACATGGAAATAACATCCTATTCAGAAAGAGAATTCTGATATCATCTCCAATTGTTTCACGTTTAGTTTCACAAAGAAATGTAAACAAGCTTGGGACAATGGTTTCATTTCCTTATTGTACTTGAAAGCATGAGAGTGCCTCTCAGTCTGAATATATCACACAGTACACACATGTACATGTGCACTGGCACAAGTTTGTGTGGTTTTTGTTTTTCCACTTCAGACACATTCAATTTTTTTTAATGAAAAGGAGCATCAAAGATACAATGAAAGATGAAATTTCAAAGACAGGAATTGTTAGATTGTTCAGTGTGCCAGGGTCATACACATGCCAACATTTTTGATGCATACATGTGCGAGTACCGTACTTACATGTACCAGAACATGAACAAGGTACAGTATTTTTTTTATATCAAATAGGGACACATTTCTAACTGAATACTTGTACATACCTGTACATGTTCACGTACATTATAGCATACACTGTACATTACGATGTGTGTGATGTACCAGTTCGTGTACAAGTACCCGTACTGTGCACGTCTTAAGCCCAGATCATGTACTGGAACACATGGTGTGTGCAGAAACAAATAAAGGAATACTTGTAGAGTCACTGCAAAGAGTCTTATGCCGGAAATCCACCGAATCTGAGCCAAACAAGTTTTGATTCTGACCAACTTTGCTACGGATGCTTTTGCATTTTTCTTTACACTTGAATTAATTTTCACCCTTCCTTGAGTCTATGCAGTCTGGTGCACCTCATCACCAACAACAGCCTCCAATACCCGACGAGTCCAGAGACACGACCGCTAGATAGAAACCACTAATGGTCTTGCGAAAGGTTATATACCCACTGCAGTTCTCCCATTCTTACCAAGGGGATGATGCCCTCCTGCGATGCTTCCTGTTTGCCCATCATGGTGTACGACTTGCCGGACCCTGTCTGCCCGTAGGCAAATATGCATACATTGTACCTGCAGGGAAAAAAAGGGGAGGGAAAACACATTTTACTTCTGGTGCTTGAATATCCTTAAAATGCTTCTGCTAGAGGAACAATTTATGAAGGTATGAACATAAACAGAAATCTTCCTGGAATGGTATCGATGCGTGTAATGATTTTTCACGGAGTCAATAGATCGATTGCGTTAGCTACATGTACATCATGTGACCAGTAGTGGGTATCAACCCCACTGCAATGTGTGTTTTGAGCGTTGTTTACGAACAATACAGCCAAGTTACGGTACAGTACCCAGCACACCTGTAGTCAGAGTACGGTACCTTACGTCGGCTTAATTTTGGGGAAATGATACTAATGAAACACTGTACTTTTGGTGCATCGACACCATGTTTGTTGATATTTAATACCCACGTACATGTACACGTGACTTGGCTGGCCCAATTAGTCTATTGCTACAGAATTTTATGCAAATCAAAGATTTGTTTGAGTGAAATGGTACATTTATCATTCATGTATTTTAATTTTCACAAAATGGGAAGGCCATGTATGTTTTTTTCTAAAATAATGAAAACAAACAATACCCAGCACAATATTTTTTTTTTGATTTATGTACCTTCTACAGGAGGTTGTAGAAAAAGAGTGCTCTTCAAACACTTGTGAAAATAACAAAAAATGGACAGTTCCTCATATAGAATTCAGTGTTTTTACAGGGAAGGAGAACGACCATACACGTAGGTACCATACAGCAGCAAATACTGTACATGTAGTGTTCACATGCTTTATGGTTTTTTGGAAATAGACAACTGACAAGGGCATCGATTCTGCTAGAAAGTTTAAAAGCTTTTCAAAGTGCATTCAGGAAGAGCAGACCCTAGTGATTACACTGGCCTATAGGACAAGAATGACAATTTTCCATTTTGCATAAGTCACATACACATGGCCTGATGTGCACAGACTGTTGGTATAAAGGCCAATCTGTGCACATGACATGGACAGCGTTCCTGCACCTAAAGGGCAATTAAATTCCATGACTTTTCCATGACCAAATAATGCAATTTGTTGGGACTGTTTGGACGTCTAAAGTTGCACATAAAATCACACATTTTATGCACTTATTTCTGATAATAGAGGTCACACAGTGTTTGAAAAGTTCCATGACTTTTCCACGAGTTGAGTCATTCTTGATGAACTTCCATGACTTTTCCACGAGTTGAGTCATTTTTTATGAACTTCCATGACTTTTCCGGGCCTGGAAAATGAAAACAAGTTTCCATCTTCGTGACTTTTCTAGGCCGCGGGAACTTTGCATGGAGTATTCTGCCCAAGTCAATGATGTATTGGTGCTTTCATACACCACAGTTAAAGGTTCCATTTCTCAGGGCAGTTACCCGTAATCCCCCTACAACCCTGACAACTACAACTTAGGTCTCAATATACATCGTGTAAAATCTAGCTGTGGTTTAAAATCTAGCTGTGGTTTATTTTGGAGAGTTTCCCATGGTGAGGATGGATGTGTCTCGAAACAAGCACACCATGAAATAACTCGCATACCCCTCAAATGCATGGGTAAGCATCTCCTGGCCCAGGTCATCGTACACCTGTCTCTGAGAGGCATAGTTCGGGTCATCAGGCTGCAGAGAAAAAAAAAAACACAAACAACAAACAAAGTCAATTAAAAAGAACTCAATCGGAAGTGTTCCAATTTTAAAGGCAAGAGGAGATCCTGGATCAGTGCCTTAAGGAAATATGATCTTTTGCTGGTACATGTGCATGTGCGTACATGTGTGTACATGTACATTTGTGGATGCATGTGCCTGATGGCTTAGATAAATACCAGTCTCAAGGACAAAGCTTAATTCCGTGGGGCACATATCATCCATACATGTACATGAAGGTCTGAACACCTTTCAGTTACCATACCGGTACCTCAAGGCTCCAGACTGCACATTGTACATGTAAAACAGAGAGAGCGTGCATACACGGTACGCGTGTTCAATCATGGCTGCCACAGAGCGCTTCCCATTTTTTGCAAATCTGCAGCGTATTTGAACAGGAACCGGATGAATAGAATCAATGGTATCAACTTTATTGCACATTTCTCATTTTATTTCCAGTGGAGCCCCTTGACCAAAGCAAATTTCTTATGCCTTTCTAAACAGTTAAGAGCTCATTTACCATTCAATTTCCGTCACTTTCTGTAAAAATTAAACAACGTTACTCAAATTTCAACTGCATCTTCTTTTATTACAAAGGCTGCTTCCTTGTGAGACTAAATAAGATTTGCAACAATGCAGCAAGATGTCAAAGCTCCCTCACTATTTGTGTACTGATGTCTACGTACATGCGCGTACTGTACCGGCATATTATGTTTGAGGTGTGTTCGGCAATTTTTGTGTTTGTGTGTTCCTACTCAAGTGGGGGATCAATTCCGCAATATTATCCTTGACCGTTAGTGCAATGACAAGAATGAAACAACGGCTGGGAAGTCTTCTTTCGCTGAGACACGGAGCACAATTAAAGAAAATAATCACACGAGACGGCTGGCGCCAGGCTGATTTGATAAAATTTCACCTATCAGGCAGAGCAGCCAAACAAAATGAAAAACAAAAAAAAAAAGGAAAAGAAAAAAGGCAGTTATCTGGCAGGTGACGCAGTGACGCAGACACTTTTGACAAAAACTCTGACGATACCTATCACGACCATCTGACCTTGGGCAAGGTAAACGGGAAGGAATTAAGACTGCAGGCGCCGCAGCAATTCGAGAATGGGCATGACTTTGTGTGCGCGCAAGCCTTTAGTTAAAGAACTTGAATAATTGATTTCATTCATCGACTCATTGCTTTCTCGCTGTCAGAGGGGAAAATGCAGCCAGGCGTTTCTTTTGTAAAACCAGCCATTTACAATGGCTGATAGCAAACTGGCCTTTTCTTTTTCAAATGCATCAATATCCTTTTTCACAATTTCAGGGACATTTTATGCTGGAACCTTTTGAAATGTTTTAAAATGACATTTTTAGTCTAAGGATATTTCATGATATAGTTCGCATTCACAATGATTCTTTGAAAGTCTTCACTTGGGGCTTTTTCAATACATGTGCTCGTATATCTTTGCAGGAAATCTGATTATCTTTTTAAGCAAAGTCAGAATTTTGTTTAGGAAGATGAACAGAGAAATTGATTGGAATGAGATTTGAATGTGTGCCCTCCACAAAACCGTGCCCGGGGCTCAACAGATTGCAGAAAATATTTTCAGTAGTGGTAGCCATGCTTGAGTAAAAGAACCCCAGCCCCCCTCTCCCACACACACATGAAACCAAGAGAAAGGCGAGGAAGATTGTTTAAACGACACGTGCACCTATCATGGCCAATGTTTTGTATGTGTGAGAGTAATCACTTCTGCCTCAATCTGCATCAGTGCATGGTCTTCCAAAGAGAAATACATGTTCATATACAAACAATAGGCCTTTTCACACAACAGTCATTTTCAACCTTACGAGTGTAGACAATTAAATCTCGGGGTTGATACAGGGTTGAAAACTGGTTAAGATTCACACCTGAAAATTTCAGTCCAGCACCAACCCTGCATCAACCCCGAGACTGATTGATTCCAACCCAAGTTTAACTCAACCCTGCTGCGGAGCAGGGTAGAGATTTTTCAACGCGGGTTGAACATTTTTCATGTGCCCCGATAAGCTCGGTTCGCATGAAACATGTACATGTGCCGGTACCTTTACAACTGATAACATGTTCATTGCCCTGTGTACCGGTACATGTATTGTAGGTGGCAATATTTCAACACTTTGTGTGCTTTTGTTTTTACAAATTGTGGTTTTTTCTCTTTTGTTGATGGCCAGCCGGTTAAACAAACACTATATGGCTAAAAAAATTAGCCCTAACCCCTAGGGTATATGTACAAAATCATATTGAAATTGGAAGATTTTGGACTGTTAGAGCTACATGTACATGTATGGCTACGATGGACATGTACAGTGTACATGTGAACATGTACGTGTATATACATGTACCGTACCAGTAACAAAAGAAAGATTGCAGCGTACATGTATACATGTACATGTGGGTGATTGCCGGAATTAGGGGTCCATTTTGTTCGTGTCCCAGTCACATCTGACATCGTAATAGTTTGAATAACACAGGTCAGATGCACAGTGAAACAGGGACACAAAAATGTCACACTTTTGGACCCCTAATTTCTGGAATTACCAGTGTCCATAATACATGCTCCACTGAAAATTCGTTGCGTGAAAAATGTAATACTGCATCACATGTACAGGTCTACTTGTAGTGTACTCTTTCAGCGATTTTTTTGTTTTTCCAATCCATGTGAGCATTCCACATTCTAGTAGTACCCACATGTACTTAGAAACCCTCATCCCGGAGTGAGGTAAAAACATGTACAGATTGTGTAAAATATTGTTGCAGTACGGTTTTCAGGTCAGAGCAGATGAGAGCCCTACTGATAGACATTATTACTGCCTACCCTAGCACAGTTTCCTTCAATGATGGACTTGAGAAAAAACTGCAAATACGCCTGAGTACTAGAGAACGTGTACACGTACTGTACAGCTCTGGCAAGCACATAGGTTTGGCTGGCAACATCTTCAGTGTTGGTGAAAATTAGTACTTGTCTCACAATGTACTTCACTTAATTGCTCATTATGCATTTTACCTGGGGTGGAGAGCGGCATTATTGCAGGTACAATGCTTCCTTTCTGCCTAATTGTATCACCGTTAAGGACGCATAATGTGTGGCTCTACAGGAGCGAGGTCATTTGATATGACTGTTGGTGACGCACCGATTTCAGCGCCATTCCGATGATTCTACAATGCTACAGGCAGACAGGGAACATCTTAGTCCAATTCGGCATTTAATTGCCCGGTTGTGACTGCAATTCTGGATGTACATGTACATTTTTGAGCATACATGTAGTTAATAACCTACCTTTGACAATGTACATGTACGTATTTGCAGTTTTTTGCATGTCTACATAATTTCACAAAAATTCCTAGCAATTCCACCCATGCTACATGTTCTACACGTACATGTACCGGTACATGACTATACATGTACATCGACACACACATGTACATGTACATACATGTACAATGTACATGTATGTACTACGGTACATGTACATGTATGCGTAATGATAGGAATAAAGGCAAGAGAGTGGAAACCTTCACAGGATTTTTATCAGTGCCAGCTAGGCCCATGAGGGAAGTACATGTCATGCATGTAGGCAGGTTGAGGGGGTAAGGCATGAACAGGTAGCAACTACGTGTAGGGCATATGTTACATGTACACCTGGTAGATGATGCACATATGTGACCCACTCTGTGATAATGAGTCTTAAGTCGCCAGAGCCACTTTTTGAGTTTTCATTTGTATTGGAAAGAGCAAATTGAGTTTTTTGTTTTGATATATCACTCAGTTTGGCATCCTTATAAAAGTGGATGTTCCATGGTGAACAAAGCTGTGGGTCCCTATTGGTTTACACTGTGCAAAATTATTCTCATGAACTTTTCACTCCAAAGTGGCTCTGGCAACTTAAGACTCATTTTCACAGAGTGGGTCACATATACATGTACCGTACATGTGTACATGTACACCCACTCCTGCACCGTGGTTGTGGGAACATACACTGGACACTTCACCTATTTTGTTGGGACTGAAAATGTTGTGGGGACTCAGAAAAGTCCGTCCCCACAACTTACATGTTGTTCAAATTTCCCTAACAAAAGAACTTATCCCCTGAATGCGGTGAATGCCTGTGCCCATAATTACTAGTATATGTGCGCAGTACTGTGCATGCATTTAATGAGGAGCACATATGTACATTTCAATAGAAAACACTTTCCATGTAACACTATGAATGGGAAATTTTTGAGGAGAATTTACATGTACTTGTACACTGTAATTCAACATTCACAAGGCGTGAAAATAATTTCCCATTTGTGGGAAACATGTGAAAAGGTTCTCCCACTTGTGTGACAAAGCAGGAAAATCTTTTCCAAGATGAGTGAAAGGCATAAAGTCTTTAAAAATCTCTTTCCACTTGTGTGAAGATGTTTCCCCCAATTGTGTCATAAAAATATTTTCCCACTATGCGAGAGGTTTTTTGTATTTTGTGAAATGAAAATGAATTCCCAAGGAAGAGAAAAAGTGTGAATAGAACTTCCCATTCCCTAGGTTTATTCAAATGCAATATTCAAGGACCGGTACATGTACATGTTTGTACCACTGCCATGTACATGTACACTTACATGTACATTTGTACATGTACAAGTACATACATGAACCGGGGTACATATACGTATGTACATGTATTAACATACATAAATCACGCATGTACATGTATATGTACATCTTACATGTGAGTGTACATGTACATGTACAGTTGAACCGCGTTAATAAGAGATCCTTTGGACTTTGCAAATTAACCTTGTTGGGAACAGGAACCTTGTATTGGCAATGCTTTTATTAACGAGGTTCAGTGATGTACATGTGCATGTACATGCATGTACCATGGACCCTTTACTCAGAGAATCAGTGCATGTACACACACAGAAATCCCCTCTCCGTCAGACAAACAAATCCTTTGTGCCCAGATTATCATCCATCGATCTCGGGACGTGATTTTTTCTCCCCGATTTCAAAACCTGATGCAGTGCGAGTACGTTAAGAATGAGTCATCGCCCACTTGTGCATCATCATACGCGCATCTTGAAACCATCTGCCAGTGTCTCACTGGTAACCAGTCTCTGTTGTTAATATTCAGAGTGTGATGAATCCGACGTGATGACTAATTCCCCAAGCCTCGTCGGGCTTGCGTTACTGGTTGGCCCGGCTGATTTCGTGGGCGGCCACAGGCGGGCCTTTCTGTTCCGACAGCAGCACCTCTTGGTTCCACTTTCCTGTTTATCATTTATTCATGGATGGTATCCGGCATTTGGCATGATCATAATAAGCCGATAGGAAATGTGTCAAGTGTGCTGATCGAGGTGCCTAAGAAACTGCAATAATTGCTCCTACACATTGGAAGTTATGGGCTCCCGTACATGTACACTATGTAAATTACACACATATGTATGCATTCACCTTGAGGACAAGGATTAGGAGAAAAAACAGATAGAATTTAGGAACATGAACATGTGGTTATAAAACTATTCCAAGATGGCAGACAAGAATTACCGTAGGTGTACCACATACATGTACAGGAAAAATCGTACGAGAAACATGACGATTTACAAACACTGACACTGCAGCTATGGTATTTTTCTTAAGCCCTCTGACAACACTGAGAAGTTAAGAGTACAAATTTTGAAATATACACGTACACTGGTTAAGGGCAAATTCCCAACATTGTAAAATCCTCAATTTGTTCTTGTTTTAAACTGAGCATGGAAAATGGTGACTTTAGTGTCTTTCAGATGTATTTGTAATGTTTGTAAAAATACCAATTTTTCATGTTTGTACTACACCATTCTTGTCATTCAACTAATAATTGCGACACAAAAGTTAATTTACCAAGCAGCAGATTATCTAATGACTGAGAAAGACACCAATGCGCTTGCACTTTTTTATCTTTCAGCATGACCTGTAGACAATACCCTGTCAAGCAGAAAAAGTATCAAGCTGTGAAACCATCATCCTGCTGCATTCTTGCGTGCATTGTTTGTTCCCCGCCTAGCGCTCCAGACACCTTGCTGGATCAAGCTGTGACTGGATAACATTTACATCTGCTGCAGTTAAGGGCAGGTTTTTACACATAATGTTCAACTCATCACTGGTGTGGCATTTGTGTTCCAAAACAAGCGATTCAATTTTCCAAGGGGGGGGTTGTGGCCGTACTTTCATACTATCCATTTCTTAAACTTAATGTTTGATCCCACCACGGAGCTATCAAACACAAGGAGTCAGCACATACAGAGATCAAAAGGGTCAATGATGGCCACCACCAGCACTGTACGTGCTGTAAGGACAAAACAAATTCTGCGCCGCTTTTGGGCTACAAGGAACGTTCGGAGTTGCATTTGCAAAGGATCGAGGGTACCGCGCATGCGTGTCCATGACACTTCTGCATGTTCAACATGGCCACCTTGAGACAGAAACCATCGTCATCAGAAACTTAAATTTCGATAATTTTAGTGATTGTTCTGATATTCCACTGACAATGAAAGTCTGGTTACATCTTGAAATCCCCAAAACGTCTCTCTTAACAATAAACAGAATTACTAACTGATACAAATTCTCCAAAAATACGCACAAGAAAACTGAGAGAATGTAGCTAGTCCAGAGGAAAATAAAAAACAAAAAAACAAATGGGAAGATTTCTTGTCCTTTCTGTCATTGTCCACAACTGTCTGGGCATGAAACCTCACCACGTTGTTAAATGCATCCCTGCGGCATGTTTCCACCTTCTTTTAACCATAGTAACCACTAGGATTGCGACTTATGATATAAATGTTGCAGTTCATATTTTGGGTATTTGTCCTCTACCATGTCTATCGCCAGAAATGCAAAATGCCATAACTAGACTTTAAAACGTCCGACTTTTGCCAAATAGCCACCGCTGATTTGGAATTTTCGAGCGCATCTGCGAAGATCACTCGCAGACTCCTGAGGACTACTGACGAGAACCGCGCATCTTCTTCGCGCATCTTTTCCACCATTTATTTACTCCAGTGTGCCGCAGCGAAAAATGGGGAGTCTATGGGTTACCAGCTACATGTACATGTACCTGGCGGTGGCGATCACCGTGTACAAAGAATGTCTAGGGTCTTCAACACTGGAGCTGGTAACCGCGCTTTGTCTATGGAGCTGACAGGAGCAGTTAATGGGATTACGGTCTGTAGGGACTTCATTCTGTAACTCCATGTGTTTGATAGCTCCATGATCACACACACACTACATGTGGAGCCTAAAGTGACAACCTGATTGATGTGCACATCAAGTAAAGTCTAATGAACCCACTAAATCATGCAGTTTGATGAACCTCCTTTATTTTTTTCAAATGCCTCAATTCAGGAACATCCACCAAATGTTCACTAGCATGTCTAGTAAACTTGTCAAAAATCCTAATTTAAGCTACCAGAAAAGAACGTTCAGCAAAGTTCATGACTTCATGAACAATACCCAGTAACATACATGTGTAGTCATAACAACATGAAGAAGTTCACCAACGTACATGTACATGTAGTTCACGTACTCTTGGAGAAAGTTCATGAACATATTGAACCACTGCAGGACAACTGAAAAACTTTCATGATCAGCAGACGAACATTTATTGAAGTCCGTGAGATCGTGATCCCTTCACTTCTCCTGCAGCAAGCGGCATACATATACATACATGTAGATGTATCCCATTACGGTAATTTTTATCTTGTTAAACGTTTTATGAGGACACGCGGTATATACATGTATGTCTCATGCACGCAACTTCTCTTAACAAGCAATGTGCCACTGCACTTAGGGTTTATAGATCTGGTTGCTGATCCGGTTACTGGTCGATGTGTAAGTGTACATGTTAAGTGCATGTAAAGTACATGTACATGTATGTCGCAGTCTTACGAGATGGAAGATGTTGAGATAACTCACCTTACCGGTACTCCGTCAATATACAGTTTCCCTTAACACTATCTCTAATTAAGATGTTCATTGCTGTACATGTTTAAGATAACATTTCTGATAAATTTCCTTGAATTTCTTAATCTTTCTGAACATTACCGGTGAGCAAAAACTGTAAATAACATGCACACTGTACATGTACATGTACACCGAATTCTACTAAAGATAAGTTACTACCAGTTACATTATTGTACACATGTTGCACGTTATGTTCGGGTGCAGTCAGACACTTAAGGAATAAAAGAGACACAGTTGGGAACAGTGCACATCCCGCCGTGGGATGGGCCCGATATAGTAAATGCAATCACCAATTAGCATTTCAAAGATGCGGTCTTTCTTTCTTCTCTCTTTCTCTGTTTTTAAAGTCACTACCTCAAGAGCTAGTGAGGCACTCTGGCGCAAGGACACACAGCCGCGGCCTTTGAGAGTGTTTACATGCATAATGCCGACCGAACAGTGGCAGGCTGTAATTGTCTCGACAAATACCACCTCCCCCAAGAAATCTGATTACGTGGCCGTCCGACTGGCCCTGCAAAATTAACACGGAAAAGATCTCGGGCAAATAAAGTGGCAGCCCCCGCGCATTCATTGTTTAATCAAGTTTTGGGTATTTGGTGGGAAACCTGATCTACCGGTTCATTGGTATGAGTACCGTTTTTCAAAATCATTAATATTTTTTTGAGGGGGTGTAATTTTTTATGAGGCTTTGACAATGATTGATTTCAAAGTGGACTGATTTTTGCCGGAGGAGAAGCCGAAGCAAAACTGAGCGAGGGCGTTGCAACTGCGGTTATTGTTAACGAAAGGAACTGTTGAGTTTATTAAACAAACGCAGGCAAAGAACTTGAAAGGCTACATGCATATGTACTCATTCATTCAAGGCACGAAGTGCAGTCTACTCTGTTAATATGTAAAATATGGACAGAAAAAGCCACTGTCTGAACTGAAATTTTATTTTTAATCAAATTGAAGCTTTGCATTGAAGTCTGAAAGTATTTAGATATGTGTCGAAAACAAGATTCGAAATGGCTATCCATTTAGAGAGAAAGGTAGAAATGACAGGGTAAACTGGAAGTCGAACAAAATGAAGACTTGTGGGAAAGGACTACAGGGGCACAGACTGAACAGGTCTCAGCAGAACATTGGATAACAAACTTATGCTTCCATACATGTACATGTACTTAATCCGACATGTACATGTACAGTGGTCCCTTAAGGATGAACTGTGGACACACTACATGTGGTTAAAGTTGACCAAAAAAACGTTTGCCCACTCATACAAAGTACATACATGTACATGAACATGTACAAGTACACATGTACTGGGGGTATGTACAAATATATTTAAAAATCAGTTTCTTTCACAAACTTCTGATTTTTAAAATCATCCTCTTTAACCAGACCAATGAAAATCGCTGTCTTCTTAATGAAAGTCAATAGAAGATGTACACATACATACATGTACATGTTCAGTGTACAATGTACTGTACATGTACAACTAAAGTGCCTTCCTTGAAACCAAGGGAAACATTTCTGGTTTTTTCCCTTTCATTTTGGCTGACAGCATGTCACCTTTTGTGTGTCTACATAAAGACCACTGACACTAGACCTGTGGAATATTCACTCTGAAGTGGTTAGTTATTAATGACACGCTTCCAATTACAGTGCCTGTCTCCTTTTCATTAATGGCTGACCGTCGCCCTTGCCTAGCAGGTTTCTGGGGCCATCTTTAACGGTCATTATTCACTTGACCTGCCTACACGCCAGGCCACAGGAATTATAAGTAAGAAAAAATAAAAGAGAACTGATTTCATTGCCTCACCAACGCTGCATACAGGTACTTTTGCACGAGGCTTTTTTTCTTTTGAGCATACATGTATACCAGCGAAATACATGTACCAGTACATAAGAGTATATAGGCCCCCTTCAACAAAGTTTATATTTTTCTTTATAGTTTATTTCCCCATAATTTTCATTTTCCTGTTTTGTCAGAGACAACGCCCTGTACATTTATTTTAAAAATGTTTTCCTCATTTTTTTTTTCTGACAACCTAAGGTGTCTCCCAAACCAATTTTAGGAGTGCTCAAAGTTTGTAAACTTTCCTTTTTCCCAGCAATATACGTGGTTTTAGGGATACATGTACCACTGTTTTCTCCTTTTTGCTGACAACTCATGACATCTCCCAAATTTGCCATGAGGGGCGCTCATGACAATTTCTTTTAATTAAATTCAACTGCATCAAGAAAAACACTATAAACTAACCACATGTCTGTAAGACCAAAGATTGCTGAGGAATGCATACAATGTCAAGATTAAATTCTTTTCACTCCCTCCCCCCAAAAAAGAAATTAAGAAAAAAAAAAGACATGACCCAGGGCAGAAATGAAAGTCTTCTGTAAAAGTCCCACTCCACTTATCAATGCTGTCTCCGTCTGCTCATGGGTCTGACGCACATCCAAGAGGACGTCATCCCATTCGGACCGGACCAGCTTGGTCTTTATTACAGACTCATCAGTGAAAATTTATTCTGTGCAATGCACGGTGCCGAACCGATGCATGCGCAACTTTGCCTTGGTGTACACTTCGTACTTGCCAGAGTCTAACCCACCATGATTATGCACAGAGACGAGCCCAAGGCAGACAAAATTCAAAGCAAAGGGGAGGATTTTAAAGATGTTAATCATAAATTTTACCTGTAAATTGATTTCAACAACTCTGAGAGTGACTATTCAATTACTACATGGAGTATTTTTCGGAGATCAGCATAAAAACTTTCCAACTAAAAGGTTAATGCTACATATTATGTAGGATGCTATAAAAATAGGAGAGAAGCTCCTTTCTGGAAATGCATCCTGTCACCTGGAACATTCCAAGGGGCAAATGGGCCCATCGCCTGCCCCAAGGGTAATCCATGGACAATTTAATAATTAGTCACCACGGCAACCTGAGCCCAGCAACCACAAATTTCAGAGGGAGTCTCAGTAATGGGAATGGACAAGCACACATCTTTCTACAAGGTTTTTTTTCCCCTTTCTTTTTCGTAATTAGTCCGTGGGTTCTGGGCGGGATTTGCAGGGCAGATATTCTACGAATTCCGACACAGCCATGCTGAATCAGCCTCCCACTGACCGTGGGTGGCTGGTGATAATCTTGAGTGTTGAACGTCACTGGCCCTACATGTACCAGGGAGCAAATGTGTGCTCAGTGCAGGCAGGCCAGCCTATTTTTTTACTGCCTAGTTAAATTTGAAATGCTACTCCATGGGGTTTAAATGTATATGGCAATTCATTAAGGTGTGCCTAGCCAAATGTGATGTGCCACATATTTCAAACATTACATGTAAAGAAAGCAGGGTGCACTGTCACACACAATACGCATTTCTGTGTAAATAAATACACATTTCATAAAGTACAAGTGTACTGTACATGTCACTGGCATGAACATGTGTATGTGCATGAATAAACATGTACATGTATATGTACCGGTATTTGAAAATCCTGCAAGGAATGGATGTGAAAGTTGTATGCAAACTGGACACATGCTGTACATTGTACATATACATGTACATAGTCACAGTACTCTGCACATACATGTACATGTATTGTACATGTACATACCGGTAATTATGCATATACTGTATGCAGCCTTAGTAATCACCTAGGGCATGTACAGTACTGTACTAGTACATGTATGTCCATGGAAGGCACACACATGAACATGTACATCAGTTTTGTGCAGGCACATGATGACCGTGGACATCATTTGAATGCTCTTGAGTGGATACTGTGTTCCATGTGCAATGGTACTGGTTGATGAACAAAGGTTTTAAATTTCAAGATTTTGTGCTGATACGGTACATGTGCGGTGAAATCTCGTTGACTCGAACCTCATGGGGAACACTTGATCAAAAATTTGAGTTATCCAGATTTTGATAACAAAACATCCAGGGTCTTGCCCACACATACATAAATACACTCACAGTGCGCAAGCAATCTTACTTACCCCCATGGTGGGTATTGAAGACATTACAGTAATTACATGTACCACTATGTCCTTATATCCCAAGAACATAAGAACAGATTTATTCTAAAAATCATCAATTTGATGAGATTTCATGTTTTTCTTGGTTAAAATTTTCTATTCTACTATGCACAAGTCACCAAAACTGTGCGTCTTTTTGTGACAATTCTTTCATGCTGTTTCGTTTTACGCACAGCGTGACTCACGAAGCCTACATATTAAGCCCTTGCTCTCTCGCTTGGCCAGGACCTGGGTTTTCTTGTTTGGTCACTGACACATGTAGTTTCCTTTTTAATTGCTTAAGGGGGCACCATTTTCAATTTCATAACATTCGAGTGTAACAAATAGTTTTTCTAACATGTTTTTTGTCTGTCTCAGTTCCTTTGCATTTCCTTTTTCACCTCTTTTTTAAAGATTCGAGTGAGATTTGGCTATGCATAAAATGAATTTCCCGCACTGAGACGACGCCACAACTCACATGGTGGCAATCTGCATGTGAGCAGCACACGAGTGCTGCAGTCAGGCAGGCGGCGGCCACGCTTTAGCTGTGGCACACTCAACGATCTTCATGGCCACCACAATGAATTAGCGATTGGACTGCATGCAGGACATATTTCAGCCACGATAGCAATTACCATGCACATGCAGGCTTGCTTGAAAGCTAGGATTTGTTTAGGCTTTGGCCGGTGGTACACGGTCGCGACTCGTTGATTACAATAGCAGCAAGCACGCACGTGTCCTCACGTAAAAGACAATGTGCACCTTGGGCTAGCAGAAATTATAATTGACGTCTGGCATTCCTTTTTCAACTAATTGTCAGTGATTTGGTGGCGGTCTTTTTGGATCGGCCCATCAATAACTTTCAGTTAAGCTGATGTACATGAAATCAGGTAGTGGTGTTAGCATTTAGAGTTACGGAGGTATTTTTGTACATAAAAGCCTATTCTTCTGAAGAATGTCTTCGAAATAAACAGAGTTTCGAGTCAACCGAATTTGAGTTTATCAAGTGGTTACTGTTCATAGGAAATCTTGGAAACGCGTACAATGTACATGTACACTAGGGGCAAGTTACAACAGTACCCGTACATGTCACTCATCGGGAAGAAATCCCGAGTGGGTGATAATTTCCTGTGTGGGTGTTGGTGGTCTGCACTTTTCTTCATTACCTTATGTATGGGCATTTCCCTCATGCCTAATGCTTATTAGCTACTTACTGTTGTGTGTGACCAATAGGAATGGTCAAAGGTGAAGCTCTTTGGTTGTTCCTTGTTCTGTGCTTTGGGATTTGAGATAGCTGCAGAGAATAACGAGTGAGGAAAAAAACAGACAGAGAATCCATTAAAAATTGATTTAAAATACACAGAATTTTTTCCCACTTCTTCTGCAATTTTGATCAACCCAGCTGTACACTTACAGTACATGTATGAGGTACTTCAATTTTGAAGATTAATATAAAAGCTTGTTAGTACTTTGGGTCTGGGTTTTGTCTTCCACTGAACTAGGCTTCATATGACAACCACAATCCATTGGCAAGATCTGAGCTGTTCTGCCATACACATGTAGGTGACAACATGATGGCTGTGATATCACATTAGAGGTCACTGGCTCTTACATGTATTTGCCACATGTGGTGACTGGCCCAAAAGTCTTTGGTTGTTTCCATGAAAGGCACATTGCTCAACATATATACGGGTACCGTACATGTACGAGTATATGTACATGTACATGTAGGCCTACATGCATGTATGTACAATAGCTCTGTTGACTTTTAGAGGGAAAACCAAGTGCTTTTGGTCTTAATTCTGAGAAAGAAGAGTTAAATTCACCAAAGAAAACTTACACCTGTACATTTACACGTACATGTATTTCATGCAATGCGTCAATTGCATCAGTATAACACATGATGTATGTATGTACCAAACATGTACATGTACTTTGTACAGTAGAGATGTTGCTGCATTTGCATGCAAGAAACATGAAAACGGAACTGTTAAGGATGATCTAATGACCTCAGCAGGAATTGATGCACCAGGTTTAAATTCACAATCTCTGCAGCCGTGCATTTTTGCTTTTTGTGTGAAAACAGCACAATGCATGGAGTCAGAATTACGCATCCAGCAGAGTTAGAAATTATACAGTTGTGTATGTCACAATGTTTGTTGCCATGAATCGGCCAATCAGAATTGAGAATTCACGTTGCCTTGAAGATTAATCATGTACATGTGCATGCATTTATACCATATGTCAGAACACCCCTACATGTACATGCCCAACATACACCCATGTTGGTCCATTATGGATACTGGATTGATACCTGGTTGCTGTGAAACTGGGCAGGCCTCATCAGAACAGGGGTGAGATTTCTCAGCTTTTTAGCTGATTTCAGGGGGTTTTGTTTTGGATCTCACTGGCTGTGTATAAAAGTATGGGAGATTTTTACAGTTAAGCTTCTGTATGCCTTTTTTCAGCTGTTTTCAGCTTTTTTATCATCGGTCAATCTCACCCCTGTCAGAAGCACACACACATCACAAATGGTAAAGTGCACTCAACTTCGAGCACAGCTGATGAACAAAATGTAATAAAAAGTCACCCGTAACTACCGGTACATGTACCGGTACCGTAGGTACCGGTACCATACATGCACTGCAAACTGCCGTACATGTATGTACATATAGTACGGTACATGTACATGTAAGCCCACAGGAAATCCATCCATATCATTTAAATATCTCAAGCACTGAAGGAAAATCTTTCCTCCTGTCTGCTGAAGTACATGGACTACATGTATGTACAGAGACGTCAAGTCCCATGATCAATCAACGCAGTTGATCTCTCCTGCATTAGGCACAGCATTATACCCAGTAATCAGAAACACAGATTGACAATTTGCCAAACTGCAAAAACATACATGTACATGTATGTACCCAGACATGTACCGGTACACAGAGGCAAAGCCTTATTACAGTTGACAGGCTTTTGCAGGGCAAGGTGTTACATGTAATTGAAGTTAATTTGACAACGTATGTACCGGTACACTGTGCATACTATGTACACATACATGTGCATACTATGTACACATACATGTACATGGACCGATACATGTACATGTGCATGGCCTGTACATTTATATTGTACAATGTACATTTGTACGCACATGTACATGTGCCGGTACATGTACTCATATGTACAGATCGGTACCTGAGACTTTTGAAGGGGAAGGTAATTCACCCACCTGCTGACCTTAATTTCCACACATTGATCTCCAACAGATCAATGGAACAGATGATCCTGGCCATGCAATGATAAAGTTTTAATCGCGTACCAGTGTGGTACACTTGTATCATGTGTTGAAAGTGATACACTTTTAAACTACAACATTTCTGCCCATTCAGACATGTGTGTGGTGCACATGTACATGTACCCGGTAACTGTGGTACATATGCAAGTACATGTGCATACACACATGTACAGTATATACCGGTATGTTTGTTTATTGACACATGTACACTTGTACATATTAGTACATGTACACATGTACGGTACCTACATGTACATGTCAGGTGCATGTACATGTACCCGACATGTACATGTACCTACACGTACATGTACACCATACTACATGTACACACCATGTACGGTTAAGTGTACATGTACAAGTGATTTCAGGAAATGCCAGTACACATACATTTGGAGCACAGTGTACAATGCACATGTACGGTTATTATAATGTATGTGGCAGGCAGGGAGGGGCGTCCGTGCATCAAAACTGTAGAGTACCGCGGGGGGAGGGTTACATGGCACAGACCCTCAGAAGATATCAAAATTAATACTGTTTCTGGCAGTAGCCTAAGACAACTGCTTTATCCAACTCTACATGTAAGTTCAAATACCGGTAAATGTACATGTACATCAGCTATTTTGGCCTCATTTTACAACATGAGCCAGTTTCGCAATGTCAACGCACCAACCCTTTCCATAGTCAAATTAAGTTAGATGTACATGTACGCCCACGAGCGTGAACATTTTCCAATAAATGATCAAGCTTGGATTTTCCCCCTGTCAAAACCAGACATTTTATGAGAAAATGCCACAAGTTCATCAAAAAGCCATGACTACCCCCCCCCAGTCCCAATTGGGTGCACAAGATATCACTCCTCACCATCTCAAGTTGGCAGGTGTATGACAAAAGCACACACAGAAATGTGGCAGATATTGGAAAATTCTGCCAAGGGGTACAATGGTCACGGAAAACTGTTTGCAATTCTCAGAATATCTCTCAGTGGCCAGGTCAAACCCAATAGGTACGTGTACATGTATACATGTACATGTACATGTACAGTGTATGTACAAACACAAGGTGGCCATTTTAGATGAAAGCTTTCCCTGCAATTACAGTGCTCGCTGCAACTACATGTACATTAATGAGTCTACATGGTTCTTCCCTTATTATTTCTTAGAAGTGAAATTGGCAGTAGAAATAAAAACACAGTTTTAGGAAACGTTAGTTTCCTTGAAATTCCTTCTATTCTAGAACTATAAGGCATTCTAGGGACAAGCAAACCCAAAGACTGTCTTCATATCCAGAGTATATAGCCCCAACAGTCCCAAATCCTCCAATTTCAATATGATTTTACATACACCCTGGGATGATGTCAATGTCAAGTCTGGTCTCAAGCCACCGGTAAAGTACTCGTACATGTACGGTGCAGGTACCGGCATACATGTATGTACATGTATATGCACTGTACCTACATGTACATGTACATGTACATATGTACTACTCTGCAGCCATTTGTATGCACGGACGAATGCCAGTCAAGATGAAAATCGGCATGGCGGAGCATAATGACCAAGTGTACACTATAGATGGTGAAATCCCACTACAGTGTACATGTACATTGTATGTGCAGAACAGCAAGGGTATGATAATGTGATTGTTGCGGTTATAATGTGCTTCGACAGAGGCTTCATAGCTAAGGAGCAGTGCCAATGCCGATACAATTCATGCATTAGTGCCAGTACATCCATGTACATGTACTGTACTGGTACATGTACATGTATACACTGTACATACATGTGGCATTTTAAATGTGAATACATGTACATGTAGCTACATACAATCCTGGACATTTCAAAGACACATCAGGTCACACCAAGAGAGATGTTGGAAGGCTTCCCTTTTTAATGAAGCCTGTAAGGTTTTATGATGAATTTTGTTTTATTATACATACGTGTACACATGTACAGTGTACTTTCAAATTGCAGATGAAGGCAGTAGGGTTCATCATTCATGCGCAGGTACGTGTACAATCAGGGCAGAAGGCACAAAGCAATGACTAATAAGTGTTGAATCTTTGAAACCAAGTGCGATGATAAATGTGTTCCAAGATGAAATTATCAAATGCTTGTCTTTTCCTGGCACAACATGTACGTGTACCATGTATCAGTATGTACAGTGGAAAAGGTCGAGTTTTAAAAGCAAGTCATTTGAGGCCCCATTGACACATGTAGCTCAAAGATAGAGTAATATGGATTAATTGACACTAACTCCCTAGGGGGTAGGAAAAATCACATTAAAACTACCGGTAGAAGACTTATAGCCATGTCAAGGTACATGTACATGTATAAAGTGAGTACATTTATAAGTGTACACCACTGTGCCTGTAGCATGTAATTACTGTACGTAATGTGCACGTACATGTACAGTGTATGTATAAAATGTGCAACTACCGTAAGTGTGCAGACACATGCATGGCCTGTATAATATGCATTATGGTCAACAGCAGAAAGGGGCACACAACCCCTTGTCGACATGGGAACTCTTCCCATTGGATTTTGTTGCACCCCTACTAACTTACTGGCTGCACGTAAATCTTCCACGACCCTTTTTAACCTGTTAGTTTTACATCACGATTGCAGTAAGTTGACAGGGATGTTAGTTTGCAGTGTGTTCCCATTGGATCTAAGTTTATAATTCTAAAGGAAAGTTGTGGTAGGCTAACCAAAAAAGTCCAATGGGAACACGGCTTATACATGTACATGTGTAAATGCATGTATAGTACTGTATGTGTGACAAGTTTACAGCAGCAGAGCCCTAATCATTCACATGTACATGTACATGTACACACAATATGTACATGTACTGTACATGTACGCCAGCAAGCTATACGCACACATGTACATGTATACATCTACCACCGGTATGCTTGAATATGTGCCAGACTAAAATTAAACTAACGCTACCGGGTACATGTACCGGTAAATGTACATACACGTACATGTACATGTATGTGTATGTATGTATGTATGTATGTATGTAATGTACAGATGGAAAAATTTTGATCACTCCCTGTGTCTGATGATTGATGAGAACATCACATAGTGACCACAGACCGTCCAGAAATATCTCATTACACATCAGGCTGTGACCTTAACCTACATGCACATTACAATTGCCAACAATTTGCAATCGCTGACCTTAACCTACATGTTCACCTATTGGTACATTACAACTGCCTACAATTCATTGGTTTGCAATCCGTGTAGTTACAATGTACAGGTCAGACCACAGATGTGTCACAGTCTAAAATACTGTACATGTACATGTGCATGTACAATGTATAGGTAGTGATGCGTGTTTAATCCCGTCCATGTAAAAACATGTACACGTATACTGCAAATCTGCATCTAAATATTTATGTACATGTACTGATAAAACGGGGGGTCACATTCATGCTTTTCCTACCGTCATTAACAGTCAAGGACAAAACATTGTTGAGGGATTGAACACAGGAACTCTGGAAGACAGTGCCATCACTCTACCAACTGAGCTGAGCAGTACTACATGTACATGTATTTGGCTTTTCTTTGTGAATCTTTTTTGACATTTTCCACAAAGAAAGTCCTATGTACCGGTACTAGTCCTAGATAGGCCTACTGTACATGTACATACATGTAAAGTACATGTACACAGTGTAATTTTCCTCTGCCTGTAAAACTAGTACATCTATCTGCATTGCGTACATGTACATGTACATCCATGTAGTTTAAAAGTCAAAACTTATGCTTGTTTGGCATTCAAGGGACATTTACGCACAGTTCACAGTTCATTATGCTTGAAATGTGGAAACTCAAATACCGGTATTTGCAAATAAAATGACTGATTTTAGATCATGGGCATTCAAAGTTACATTTTGGATGGAAACTTTTGGCAGGGTCAAAAGTTCAACGACCTGTAAAACACTACACATATACCGAATTTCAGACTGATGTCCAAGAGTGTTTGATTTGACGTGGAATAGCCCATAGATACATGTACAGTATTGTTTGTTTCTTACAAAGTACAGTACATGTAGCTTTATGAGTGAACGTGGCAAGCTCACTGGCCAAGTTTTCAAGGCACATGCTCATGTACTCTTCACTAGGCAGAATGTGCCCTTCTAGTCCCACCCAGAAGATCATTGCTGGGCAACAAGCTACATACAATGTACATGTACATTGTACATGTACAATGTACATGTACCGGTACAATATCATTGTCACTGGTCAATAAGCATTGATATGTACAGTGTACATACAGCATTTACAATTTATTAGGACAAAACTTTCATCTCGTCCACACCAATGTACCCACATTGTACATGTACAATGTGCTTGTACTGTAGTTTGAACCATGGTCAGTCCACAGATTTCCTCCCTGCCAACTGATTGAGTTTTTCCCTGTATACACTGTACACATGTACACTGTGTGTAGGCCCAATTGTCCCAAGATGACCTCATTTGGGGTTACTAGGTCAGAGGATGCCAGAGGTTAGTCTGTCTAGCCTATGGAATGTGCTAGTCACAATAAACTGGCATGATCAATTGCAGCCTGTCTGTCAAATCATGATGGGCATTTCAAGGCAATACAAGGTGTACACATGTAATGCACTGAGGATGATGCTCTGCAACACATATCATGTACAAGTACACATGTATACATACATGTAGGGAGCTACATGTACAGTACATGTACTGGTAGTCTGGTACCGTACTATTCTGAAGAGTAGCACTGGGCCGTTTTCCAATACTCAACTTCGTCTCTGTCTCAGGCTTCGTCCCCAAAACCAGTCCTCGATTGTGGGCTTGAAGCATTTAAATCAAATTGGATTACTATAGGTTTTTGCTCTCTTGCATCTTATTTGATGTTTTGTGGCACTATCAGACTAATTAGTGCACTTACAGCTTCCAAGTCAGGTAGTAAAAAATCAGTTGAAGCCTGAGACGGAGCCAAAGTTGAATATTGGAAAACAGCCCTGAATTCAGTAACTAAATACTAGAACTACATGCAAGTGTATGTACATGTACACATGTACATGTATTACACGGTACGTGTATTTTAACATGTCAAGTGTACAGTGTACATGTATTTTACAGAAATGCAGTAAAATACTAGCACATTGTAGTTTTAAAAATGCTGCAAACGTTATGTGTATTCCGAACATGTACATGTACTATACAGTACAATACGGTACTCGCAAGTTAACAGTGCTGTACATACATGTATGTACATGTACACGTTGAATGCGTACCGGTACGTGTCTTGACCTCAGCAAGCACTAACTTTCCTTTGGCTGTAACAGTCAAAATTTCCTTCCATGTCTCCCTGTACAGATGTTTCACTGTCACTTGACTGATTTCAACTTTCTGGTATGGGACAACTATGTTGAGAATGCATCTTTGCATAGGACGGTTTTAATGGGAAACAGTTGATCCTAAATGTACATGTACCAGTGTACATGTTACCGATGCATGTACATGTATTACTTGTACATACATGTACATGTATTACTTGTATATACATGTACATTGTACATGTACCGTACGTCTGGTACATCATGCTATTGTCTGCGTCTACATGTACACTGTAGTACGTACTGTATGTACAGCAACATGTACAGTACATGTACATGTACCTGTAGTCAGAATGCATGAAGGCAGAGTTGTAACACCTTCACTTTTCTACAAGTCCCAAGCTACAAGGGTATTTTTGTACAGGTGAAGTACCAAATCAATCCACAAGTCAAGTCCCAAGTCATTCTTCCAGCATCTGATGTTACTTTTTTTGTAATCTACTGGTACTCTTGGACTGCACTGAGAATACAGTATATGGCATGTTCTTCATAAAATGGACCAAAAAGCAACCTCGGCTGTCATCTTTCAAAACTTCTAAAAGAGTGACTTTGATCATGTAAAATAAAAATTAGCACCTTCAAATTTATAAAAATGATTATATGGGGATAATTAGGCATAATATGTACTTATGGTGGACATTTGGTTGGCTACCAGTGCAAATCAATTGGAGTTGAATTCATTTAAAGTTTTACATCAAAGTGTTTACACCAGAGGACTTGATTTCAAAACTTCTCTCAACAAGGAGAATTCAGTATATATTATATTATTTTATTATTTTTTATTGACAGAAAATGAGAAAAGTTTGGCTCTCTTCATTCTCTTACCGTTCATAATCACTCTCACTATACCAACATATTTGCCAGGTCTTGTATACTTCGACCACCAAAAATTATCTTTAAGTTTGGCTGCATCAAAAATTTATAATGAGTACAATAACGTTCGTTGCGAACGCTATATTTGACAGAATTTTGATCACGTTCGATAATTTTGACAGAAACTACATGATGTTTGAGAATGCTGAAAATGCTGTCACATGTAGTGCTCGAAAATTCCATGCGCGATTTTCATTTTGCCGGTTATTTTGGAGATAACCCTCTTTTGAGAAAAATTGTTCCGAAGAGAAAAATCACCGAGCGTCGCCATTCCATGGAGGGGTTCATGAAAATCAAATAAAAAAGAGGGCGTACTATCTGGGTTGATGTCAAAGGTCAAACAGGCCACGACGCAGCGAAATGGCTCTCTAACGTCACCGCGAGAGATTGATGGAAGCCGCAAAATCGCCACGATCAGTATTTTGGACTGCGGTTTTCGGGGACATACTTGAAGAAAATGTGATCGGTCCAGTCTTAAAATGATGATGGTTTGGCGGTGCTTTTTTGCACTCTTTTTTAAAGCTTGTGCTGTACATCAATATATGGATTTTACTCGCTTTTTTTGCAGTAGATTTTTTTACACTAATGACAGAATCGAATGACATTCGCGACTGCCGACTGATCGGGACCCGATTAATTGTGAGAGGTACTTTTTAATTTTGTGATTACGGTTTCAATATGTGTAAATATTATCCCCTTTCACCACATATACAGTACATGTAAATCTGTGCAAAATAACCTCAGGGATTATCACTCCTCCGTAAATTCTGTTTGCTCAGATTTTAACAGGGAGTTCATGTCCCTCAAAATTGCTAATGTTCGAGACTTTAATTAGTTAACTCCAATTACAATGTAAGTTGAAAGGTTGACACAGTCATCATTGTTCCAGATACATTTGTATCAGCCATGACTTCCCTCATTACATCAAACATTGGAAATTAATTCACTGCTGTTCACTTCAGGAAAAATGAACCCCCAAAGTTGAACATAATCAAATGGTCCATATTTTGAGGAACCTGCCATATAAACATACATGTGTACATGTATGTATCAAAGTGTAAAAGTTGCATCCCGACAGAAGGCCACATCAGTTGGGCTGACCTCGTGCACACATACAGGTACATGTACATGTACAGTGTACATGTAGTGCACTGTACCATAAACAAGGGCAGTGTTGTATGACTTGAGTCCGACTCAAGTCACATTTTTATGACTCAGACGCAACTTGAGTCACATTGGATGACTCAGACTCAGACTCCACCAAGATGACTCAGATTTGAGCTAGGTGACTCATGACTCGAGTCATGTATTTTCATTAAACATGTATGTATTTACCGTACAGTGCACATGTATATACCATCAAAAAATAATTTGTATGCACCAGTGCTACCACTGGTTTGCATACATGTATGTGAAGCGTCGCCACGTTGCACATTTTCCACTTCCCCCATTACCGGTATGGCTAAATATCCACTGACGACCAGATGCATCATATTCCGTATCCACAAACTGTGCAGCAGCAATCGGACTATGCGCTGCATTATTTACAAGTGAGTACGGACATGTACATTCAGCTTCATAGTCTCCAAAACCAGTCCCGAATATGAATATGAATACTTTTAGTGAAATGGCCAGGCTCGCATGTAAAAATGGGCATGAGTGTAAAACGTTTTTAAATACCCTCAGCTTTGGCTCACACATTCTCCTGAGCCCGTCTTACATGTACATGTAAAGGTACTTTAAAACCAACCCAGAACTTCATTCCCTAAATAAAGAAATAAACAAAGATACTGGAATTTAACGTTTATATGTTCATGTAAATGGTGGATGATTTTCATAAGCAAAGAAGTACCCATAGCTTTTGCAATGTACATGTATGTAATTAATCAGGGTAAACAAAACATATAGCACACAATGAACTTGCAACTGTGATCACGGATGTTCCTCCATGGTTTGGTACACATGTACATGTACACTTAGAATAATTGGCTGAACAATTTGACTCATGACTTGTGACTCATGACTCAGACTTGAGGCTTGAGACTCGGACTCGACATTGGTGACTTGACTACCGGTACAATACTGCATCAGGGTGTAAAATTTACATCCCGACAGAAAGCCACATCAATTGGGCTGACCTCATGCACACATGTACATGTACATGTAGTGTACATCAGGGTGTTAAATTTACTTCCCAGACAGAAAGCCACGTCTACACCCATACCGGTACATGAACCATTAGAGTACATGTGCACTTAGTTTTCTGACAAACATGTACATATATGTCATGTATGTAAGGTACATGTACCATGGGCCTGCATGAACATGTACATGTACATGTATACATACAGTACATACATGTACAAACTGGTACCGGTACATGTACACGTGTAGTTACCACATTTTATTGATCTTCATTATAGGCCTACATACATGTACATACATGTATGTAAGGTACATGTACCATGGGCCTGCATGAACATGTACATGTATACATACAGTACATACATGTACAAACTGGTACCGGTACATGTACATGTACACGAGTAGTTACCACATTTTATTGATCTTCATTATAGGCCTACATACATGTACATACACGTACATGTAATAACAGCAAAATAAATCATGACCACGACAGATTCATTTTTTTTTCCTTGTTTGCAAGCCTTCATGTACATGTACCAGTACATGACACTCTCCTTTATTGTTCCAGTAACTCTCAATTTAAGGAACCTTATTCCGTACATTTCTGACTTTTTTCTTTGGGATAGCCTGTTTATGGTTCATGGGTTACAAGGCATTGCCTCTCCCGATCCCTGCTCAAAAAAAAAATCTACTGGATGATTATCTAACAACAACAACAACAACAATAACCCCCCAACTAATAAATAAAGTTTTGGTGAACATTCCACAAATATTTTACATACTGGTACATGTATCAGTGTATGTGCCCTTTGTGCACAGGAATGACCAAAGATTTCATACTGGCACCATCCACAATAATTCACAAATTCTTAAGAGCAGAAACAAACTGATGTCAAGATCTCACTGCATAGCATACCCGTAGTGTGCTACATTTGTTTTGGGTTTTTTTTTTCTCTGCAGGTCCCTGGATACCAGAGAGTGTCTGAGCCTGTCCTTGCCAGATTATCCTGGCAGTTACATATAAATTTTATCTTGTGGCATGGCATGGTGCCACCGGTACATGAACATGTGCACTAAATTTCCCAAGGCACCTACCCGTACCGGAGTGACTATTGTACATGTAGGCCTACAGATGCTCCAACTGACATCTTTATCAAGAAGACAGATAATACCAGACAGTTCTTCCATCGTCACTGCACAGGTTCACATTAAGCACTGCACATGTACATGTGTACGGTACCACAAACTAACACACAAAATATAAGTACAGTGTGCATGATTGTTCATAAAGTACATGTACCCTATGAGGCCCCAAATTATTTTTTGACAGATTAATTGTTCCCTTTCAAATTATTGTTTTGACAAACTGGCCATTTTTTTGGTGGGGGGGGCTTGCTGATTGTCACTTAAGGTTTAAAAAACAAACAGCAACCAAACAAGCGATGGCCTCTAGATCCTCAAACATGTCTTAAAAAGGGAATGAATGTGGATTTTCTAAATTACAAATTGATGCAAGTCATCCACTTTTATACATGTGCATGTATTATTCTGAAAAAAAATTCATGCAGGAAGGGCTTGAGACGTTCTCATGTCAGCTGAAGGGAACCTAGAATCATTTCTTTTGAGTTACCATGCAACTGAATATGTAAGTAATTAAGTAATCAAGTGCTTCATATACACTGTAGATATTAATGGTGCTACTGCATGTACTGTACGGTATCAGTAAGTACCGTAGATCTGTACAAAAGTACATGTACCGTACATGTATACCAGTTCATGTAAATGCCTGTGCAGTTCCATAGTTATAAATTTTTAAGGCCAAATTATTCATCTTTCACTCAAATGAAGCAGAATTTTTGAGAGAGATGTTATAAAACAAAGTACTGCTTTGCCTGGGGAGGCTAGTTTTACTTTTACTACATGTACATGTACACTACTCAAAGTGGTCAATATGGTACGAGTACGCACATATACATGTACATGTACCGGTACATACATGTACTCATGTACAGTACACGTACATACTGTACATTTACTCTTCTCTACCATATAGAGTGTGTTTGAAAATTCCATCTTTTGCCAACATTTCTTCTTTCTGTCTGATCAGAGCCGCGGTTAGAAGGCAGTGGCACACATGGCTTGGGCAGTGGGCACATTCCCTGACAGGGAGTGTAATTCCATCCACTGCTCCTTCAAAAGTGACATTTACATGTAGGAAAAAAAACCTGCCAAGAGGGTAGACTACATGTATGTCATGAATGACCTTTTGTTCTTGAGCTGGGACATAAATAACCCAGATCATTATTCAGATCACTTGAAATGCTTTGCACAACTGTATCAGGCCTTGATTAGTTGTCAACCACTTGCTGAAGGTGTTATTTCACACTGACATGCCTGAGGCTCAGTATTCTTTTCCAGGAAAATTAGCCAGCACTGTGCATAGTAGATGCAGGTACTGGTAGGTGACTGTTACTGATAAACACAAACAAAGCAACAGTCATTTTTACTGATTAAGAGATATTTCTGAACTCATAAATGCCAATGCTTGTGATATAAAGAAAAAAAGTACATGCAGATTTATGTAATGTCAAACAATAAGAGCAATATTTGCAAGACACCCACGAACACGTATTGTACGGGTACATTGACATGTATTGTAGATCTGTTGAAGCCTGACCTTATTCAGATAGTGATGATTTCCGTCATAATTTTATGTTGGACTGGATAAGGGAAACGGGGACTTGTGAACGGAATAATGGACGATTTGTTCCACATTCATGCAGCGGAAAGAATCATTTTATTCATTCCACTAGGCTTGACCTCATGGAATAGAACATTCAATCTGTCAACTCATCAATTATTCTTGCATACGGTATAACATACATGTACATGTACACTGTACCTTTGCACTACATGTAATAAAAATTCATTTTCAAATATATATACATGTACATGTACACTTGTATGTAAATTTACCGGTACATGTACATGTACAGCGAGCCTACATGTATGTACATGTACTGTACATATGTACATGTACAAGTATACATGTACATGTACCGTATGTGTGTACAGTACATGTACAGATACATGTACATGTTTGTGGTGAAGTCCACATGTACAGTAAATGTACAATGTACATGTACATGTATGAACAGGTACATTGGACACATACATGTACATGGGGCCAGGGTTACAGCACAACCTAACTGTAGTCACCTTGCCCCATCCTGATTAGTAATGACAGGTCAATAAATTAATACCATTCAAGTGAAATGACAAGAGACTGGGAGAGGGGGGGGCATGCAGCAGGGACCCAGCCCCTGCTGTCATCCTCACACATTTTTCCACCTCGCATGCCATTTCTCAGTCACCTGTGGAGAAGGAATGGAACCACCCCAAAAATGGAACATTCCTGGCCTCCTCACTAAACGTTTACAAGCCATGTACAATGTACATGTAGCCACACAGGAGGGAAAAAAATACACTTGTGGGTGGATTGTGGAGTACTATAAATTAAGCATTTCGTCACATTGACGTTGTTTGGAAGAGGCCTCCAGTTCTTAAAATATTTCTGCGCAGCCAAGTGGGATCCTTGAGTTCAGGGGTGTTTTTTCCACCCAGTCTGTGAGAATAAAATATGACACTGGGCCAGCAGAAGGAATTCTGGATGGAAATGCCAGTGATGAATCAAGTCTACACCACTAATAAATGGAATGATGTTCTTTTAATGCAGTTTGGATTAAGGAAAAATAAATTGTGAAAATTTAAACTTTACAATGGAAGTGGGTGCTGTGCTGGCTATGTACAGGTACATGTACATGCATGTACACATGTATGTAATGCAAATTTTTCTTTTGCAATTTAAAAACATTCAAGAAATGAATTTTAATTACCGTATATACCGGTCCATGTATATGAATTGTACATGTACATGTACCATGGTGTA